>ML996260.1:0-71621 GCA_010093805.1 Polyplosphaeria fusca | reverse complement strand
CTGCAAATACTAGAGCAGCAAGGCTAGAAGCTGAGAATAGACGCCTTGAACATCATCTTCAGTCTACTAGCTCTCAGCGACGCCGAAAGCGCGTTTGTGTAGATCCTAATCAACGCTTTGTAGAGGTGGACAATATTATGGCAGCAATACGCGACGCAGCAGCTATAGAGGCCCAGCAAAGCAGATCTACAGTAGAGGGGACTATAGAGAGAGCTGCAGCAGCTACAGCAGCTGCAACTCTCCAATCTATGTGCACGCAATGGCAATTATAAGAGCGTTGTTGAGAGATATCGCGTCTTTTTTGCAGGTGATGCGTTTTGGTGAGGTGGCTCGAATCCATATGTGGCTCGAATCCATATAGCCGAGCTTAGATTAATTCCCGATTTGGAAACACGCCGAATTCGCGTCGTTGCCCGTCGGTGATGTAAGCAACGCGAGTTTCCGTTGAAGCCGATATTTCCGCCCCGGGACGATCTTGCGCGATCGATGGTGTGCGTAAGAGTGCGTGAGAGTGTGCGTAAGAGTGCGTAAGAGTGCGTGAGAGCGTGCGTGAGAGTGAGGTGGACTTCTGATGCACCCCTTTTGATGTGCTGTCGTAGTGGATGTAGTACGTCGAGGACGAGGAATTAAAGCGGCGGACAATATATGCAAGGCTGAGTCACGGCAGGCTCTCGAACACTCGCGTCGTGTGCAGCGTCTGGTTTCTTTCTGATTGATGTGCTCCTGCGCCGCATGTGTGGATGGAAACGCACATCTTCTCCAGTATCGCACGTACACATCTGTCGCAAAATCCTCTTCTTTCGGCTAGGAAACACGGCTGTTGAAACAAAAGGATCACGTCCTGTACGCGATTGGGAGCGCGCCATAAGTTCCTTCGGGATGCAGGTGAGATGTGAGATGGCACGCAGGTAGACTTCTAGGTATTCCCGCGCCCCGCGAACCTTGCTAGAGCAGCCAAAGCCGTCACAAGGCTGCGTTGATCTAGCCCTCGGAGACCTATTCTTACATCATCAGCCACATCAAGACGTCGTCGATTGAAAACTGTTCTAACGAGCCGTTCCGCCGCCACGGTTTGATGGTCCAACGTAAGCGGGGACTTGCAGTGTCGCGTGGTTGCGGATGCGTGCTGATGTCGCACAAACAACACTCCACAATCCAAGGAGGTGTTGAGAGGTGGAGGAAGAGAACATGTGGTTGGGAAAGCGCCATAAAAGTATATATTTGCCCGTTTCCATTTTGGGACCAGATCCAACCTAGTCTGACGAACGGGAACCAGTCGTTCCATGCACTAATGACCTTTGTGCGTAAATCCAGCCACGTCCATGGTACTCGATGCTGCAATTTACATGAAAGGTTGATTCTGCCTTTGGCTGCCCTGGGTCGATGTGTCGACGGAATATCCATCCTTGAACTTCAGTAACGGTACAAGGCTGAATACAGGGTACAGGGCTCAGGCTGCAGGACGTGGACGGGTGCAACCTTGTTTGGCCGCGCTTTATAAAGCTGCGATTGCGGCATCGACGTGATCGAGATCCCACCGGCGACATTGAGGAGCGGTGCTGCATACGCGAGCCGAACCTTGGGCTGACCGATTCGTCGACGCGTATTGTTTGAAGACGTCTTATCATAGGGCGATGGATAGGATGCATGCACGCTTGTGGCTAGGTTGAGGAGCCTTTCCCGCACGACACGAGACGCGAGCAAGCTTGGCTGCCAGTAGAAACTCGCAAACTCTCGCCGGACTCTTTAGTACCCACTAGCCCAGACCCAGCCAAAAATATCTCGGAGCGCAGTGTCGACGGCCATCGTGAACCGCGCACCGAGATGGAGGGACTCGGCTCGGATCATCAAACAGAAAGCTAATTAGGCTGTCGGCGCACGGATGGGGAAACGACGATCCCCAAATAGCCCTTTTGGGGCTTTACGGGTTATTGGGAAGGCCTCTTGAAGCATTTTTCCTGGGCTGCACATTGCAATTGGCTGGTCTTGGGGAAATAGGCTGCTCGACATGTGCCCGTCGTATCGGCACCCAGCGGCGAGGGTGGGCGAGAGCGGCCGCAGAAACGGCCTCATCTGGACGGACAAGGGTATTTATCGCCGGAGTCCGTTGACTGAGGCCAGCGAGCTCAACGCCCTCTCTGCGATATGAGAGGCAGATGTCGAGTCTCGAGAAGAGAAGGTGGTCGCGAATCCCTCCCAGATCAGGCTAAATGAGGGCGGAGGAAATAGATGGCTGCGTTCCAGCGAGACGGTAGGCTTGGGCTCAGGATGCCATTTGCAAGGCCGGCGGGCTGGGCTTGAGCAGCGAACCGGACGTGATTTGAGGCGGAGGGCAGGGTAGATGGTGTAGGGCAAGCAGGGCAGGGCAACAAGGCAGCGTCGGGGCAGGCCAGAAGGCGCTTGGCCTGAGAAGCCGGCGGTGTCGTGTCGTGCAGATATCGAACGAGAAGCGGAAGGAGCAAGGGCTGAATAAGCCGCGCTTTCCTGTTGCATCCAAGCCCGCACAGAGCTTTGGGGATAGATGGGAGGCGTAGGAAGCGTGGGCGTGGGCGTGGGCGTGGGCGTGGGAGACGTGGGAGACTTTGGACGCGTCTGGTATTACGACTTGTTTCCGGAGCCCCTCGCCGTTGCACTTTCAGTCGAAGATGCCGGGAGCTTTGAAACTATCGTGCATGCGTAGCGTGTCTGGCCATTTTGCATGTCCAATGGGGAATGTGGGGTTCAAGAGCAGTGCTGGGGCGTGCAAGACGGCGTCGACACCACCGAGGGCGGGCTGCTTGGGGGTGCCGTCAGGATCTCCATGAAATGGATGCAGTACCGCGTCGAAGGAAGCGGGGCGGCGAGGCGAAGGAACAGCTTTGCCACTGAACGAACAGGGCGTCGCCACGACGAACAAGTCAACGGATGTGAAGCAGACCAAGTTGTAATAGAAGCTAGACTGAGACCTTTTCGCACATGCCATACCCTACACCACGGCCATCTGATTGCTGAGGACAAGGAAACACAGTGTACCAGATGCCTTGGAAATAAGTCTAAGAGGCGCGTGCCGCCGTACAAAGGAGATAGTTCCAGCAGATGGGAATCTGTGAGCCCCGCGTGCAGACATGCGCCCAGGAATCCCGCAATCAACACCGAGCCGGAGAAGAGAACCCAAAGAGTCGAAGGGAAGGACGGCCGGCGAGGGCCATGAGAGAAGTTAAACTGACAGTACGTGCTAAAGGTATCGAACATTTTCCCGAGTCCGTGGAAAAGCTCAACATGCGACTTCCGATGATGATGATGATGATGATGGCTCCGAACAATGACAGGTATCTCTGCTCCCAAACATGCGCGCCTTCTCTTGCTCCCGCTCCCTACATGACTACGCACCCGCAGCAGCCCTTTTTCTCGTGGTCGTCGTCGACGCCCATCTTGGACATGCCGTTCGGGGGGCCGCCCGAGGGCGCGCCCGTGTATGATGACATTTCCTTGTTGTATCTGCGAATCTCCCGTACGATATCGTAAAAGGCATTGTCGACGTTGATGCGCGACTTGGCCGATGTCTCGATGAACTTGCAGCCAAACTGTCGCGCCAGGTTCTGGCCCTCTGCACCGAGGCGGTTAGTATGTCTAAGGGGCGGCGAGACAGTGCGCCATGGGACGTACCTTGTGTTGACACTTGCCTCTCGCCGTCCAAATCGCACTTGTTGCCCACGACAATCATGGGAAAGTAGTCCTTGTCCTTGACCCGCAGAATCTGCTGCTGGAACGTCATAATCTCCTCGAAGCTTTGTCGGTCTGTTATCGAGTAGACCAGCAGGAAGCCCTCGCCCGTCCGCATGTACTGCTCTCGCATCGCCGAGTACTCCTCCTGGCCGGCCGTGTCGAGCACGTCGAGCAGCGCCACCTCATCGTCGATGACGCACTGCTTGCGGTACGAGTCTGCGTCGTGTCAGTGGAGGAATGACAGGCGGGAGCAGGCAACTCACCCTCTATGGTTGGGTCATATTCGTCTACAAAGTGGCTCTGGATGAGCTGGATGGTTAAGCACGACTTTCCCACGCCACCGCCGCCGACCACGACCAGCTTGTACTCTCGAAGGAACTGCGGGGCGCGGCGTCAGTAGACGGACAGTTCAGGCGGAGAGGGGGGATGCGCACCTTTGATGACATGTTGTAGGTGTCGTCGTCGCGATGGGACGTCTGGCGCTTGCTCCAGGCAGGGAAGCCGAGCTCTGGTGCGGGCAAATGAGGAGGCGGGAAACGAGCGGAGCGGGAGGGCACTCGGCAGCGGGCACCAAGGGAGGAGGGAGGCCGGGCAGAGGGGGCGGGTTGGGTCCGGGCAGGCGGCAGCAATTGAGGGTCCGGGGAAGAGCAGGACGAGGAGGAGGAGAATTAACGGTGTTGAGCGTGTGCAGGACGGAGCAGCAGAGCGCAGCAGTAGCAGCAGCAGCAGCAGGCAGGTTGTTCGGCTCGCAGCGAAAACGCAGTAGCTCGTCTGGGGGCCTCTGGCCTCTGATTCGTACCGCCACGCGCCAGAGGGCGGCCTGGGCGTGAACGAAAAAGGATTCCCACGAACAGAAGCCCTCAGCACCGCTCCCCACGAGCACGCACGCACGCCCATGGCACGCCCATGGCACACCCCTTTCGCTCCGTGTCCGTCACCGCGCCGTCACCCCGAGGCGACGTTTTGTGTATTACCTGCGCTGCCCGCTGCCCGGGCCCGGTGCGCTGAGGGAGAGCCAGGAGCAGCCAGGAGCAGCCAGGAGCAGCACCACCACGCCCGCCCGCGCGTCTTGCCCGTCGACGCGGTTAAAGCGGCGGCTTGGGGTCCTCCAGCCTGCGAAGCCCGCCCAGGAGTCGATGCACTGATGCACTGATGCACTGCTGCAGCCCACGCTTTCCCGGCCGCGTGTGGCACGGTGTGCATGCTGCCAGCGAACGGGGAGCGGCAGACCACAAACCATCCATCGGTCCCTGGCGCTGCACTCGGGCCTGCGTCTCTGCGTGCATCGGTGCCGGTGCCATCGCGACCACGACGGGGCGACGCTGTGCTGCTGTGCGAGCGTGCCACTCCCCCGACCGACCGACACGTCGCCCTCCGCCTGGGTGCTTTGTAGCCTCCAGCCCGCCCCCGCCGCACATGACTTTGCCCTCATGCGGGCGCCGCCGCCGCCGCCGAACTCTGCTGAACCTGCTGGGCTCTCGCCACGAGGCATGCCAGCCTTTGTTATCCTCGCCGTGACAGCACAAAACACGCCTCGCCATTATCGCCATATCGCCATATCCCACCGCTACTATCGCACGCTTATCACTTGGCCACGCGCACCTTCGACAACTCTTCGCGAAGCACTGACGTCTATTATAAGCTTTACCCACCATCCCCTCTATTCTATTTCGACGACATGTGCTCTCGCGCCGTCGCCTCCAAATTCACTGGTCCAACGCACACGCCTCGCGACCAGGCGGAGATTGCCAGCGACCCAAGCATTGTCGCCCCGGCCATTGATGCGTGCTAGGATGTGCATCGTCGACAGCCTGTCTCTCCTCAGCCCGACTTGACGTTACCTGCGTCTGGCTCGGGTGTGCCTGCGTCGTCCTCCCCCTCAACCGCCACCCGACGCCCCTCGACCGCATGCTCGACCTCGGAGACCAGCGACTCCATGTACTCCACGTCTCTGCCCACGAGCGTCACCGTGTTATGTTCCTTGCCCCATCGGGGATAGCTGCCCACCTTGACGCCCCTCGGCTCGGCCCTGAGCGCCAGCTCTGTCAGGTACTCTGCAATGGCACTCTCGGCCATGGGCGTCGAGATGAGGATCCTGCAGATGCCCTTGCCCTCTGGATCGGTCAGTCTGGGGAGCAGCCTGGGTTTCAATCCATCTAGCATTCTCTGAAATAAACTCGGCACGCCGGGCAGTATGTGGATATTGCCATTGACACGACTCACTGGGACCCAGAGGTCGTCACTGACAAACAGCACTTGGTCCTCGTACGGCCGCGAGTCGTCCAGTGGGAGCTCGACCATGCGCTTCTTCGCCGTGAGAGCTGCAGACGGAACATTCCAGTCAAAGTCTGGCTGCGATTTGCGCGGTTTCGATAGTCGCTTCATACGCTCATAGGCCTCCTCGTGTAGCTTTAGTGGTAGCCCAAACGCCTTGGCGATGGACTGGTAGGTGATGTCGTCGTGTCTGAGCGCGGCCATGTCAGATTCAATGGGATACAGCAGGAGTCCGTGCAGCGCTCACGTGGGACCGATCCCCCCGGACGTGACCACAAAGTCGTAGCTTTTCGACATTCTCTGCGCAGCTTCCACAATCTCAGCCTCATCATCCGCAATGACTTCGATGCGCCGCAAGTTGATGCCTAGCGAGAAACAGAATTTGGCGACGTATGCCTGGTGCCATGAGCTGGAGCAGAGAGAAGAGGCTACACACGACTTACCGAATTCGTATCCACCGTCTGCTCATTGAAAGCCCCCGTTAGCAGCCGACGGCGCAGAGGTAGAGCAACGCACCTTGCCCCCGAGCACCTCGTCCCCGATGATCAGACAGGCGGCCGTGTGGATGAGGTGCTTGTCCTGCGTCGGCGTCGCGCCCGCCATGATCGATGACGTTATAGATTGCAGTCGGGACGTGTGGGTAAAATTTGGCAGTGGGCGCGAGAAGTGTCTGGCAAGCTGATTGAGTCTGCTAAACATTTAGGCCCCAGGCAATGACTCTCAGGGGTATTCGGCGTAGCTAGGTGCGGGCAGTAGGTTTCTCATGGTGAGGAAAGTGGCTTGCGAGTCAACGAGCGTGTCGGAGCTCCTGGAGCGATGCCCCGCACGCGACTCAGTCAGGGATCACGCCAACGCCGACGCCAACCCAGTGAACCCACTGCTCAGCCCTACACTCCATCTGCCATCCTCTGTCCGAAACACCTCAAACCTTAACACCTGGCCCTTGTGCTCGCCCATCGCAGACATGGTGAGCATCGGCCCCGTCACTGCTAATTACCCCCGCGGCAAGCTAATGGAGCCGGGCAGTCGTCCGAAGCCAGGCTCTACACCTTCTCAGACGAGACCAAGACGAAGCTGCGCAAGTTCCGCCTCGGGACGTCGAGAGCCCAGAAACCCCAGGCAGTCATCTGTACGCATCTTTGCCTCCCGCCCGCACCCTCGCAACACCTGCAACAGCTCTCGTCGCACCCATGCACACCCCGAGCATACCCCACCTGCCGAAACTGCACACGGCGCTGATGCCTGACCTCGCCAGATCAGATTGACAAGAAGACGATGGAGATACAGCAAGTCGACGACGACGTGTACTCAGACGTGCAAAGCCTCTCCGACGAGCTCCCCGACCACGCTCCCCGATTCGTGCTCCTCAGCTACCCCATCACCCTCGTACGCAGCCCTCGCCAACTCGCTCCCCGCCACCAACTGATCCCGTGTAGGACTCGGGACGGCTCTCAGTGCCCTACGTCATGCTATACTACCTCCCCGTCACATGCAACAACGAGGTCAAGATGCTGTACGCCGGAGCCAAGGAGCTGATGCGCAACACCGCAGAGGTCGGCAGGATAATCGAGATCGACTCCGCCGAAGACCTGGATGACATTGAGGCGAAACTGAAAGGCGACGCGTGATATAGTCCATGGCGTACAGCGCAGTGCAATCGCATCATAGCAGGGGACGCAGCATGCCAGACAACGGCCGGGGGGCCATCGTGAACCCATAATCATGCTTTATTACACAGAGCCTTTATCGTCGTTTGCGCTTTCAAAGACACTTCGGGAGTCAAGTTCTCGGAAGGGATTCACTCGCAGCCACACCGCCGTCGGTCGTCGGTCGTCGGAGAACGTCTCAGAAAGCGCGAACGCTTCGCGCTTTCTAAGACATTTTGGCACCCACCTCGAATTCGCGACACCTCGCACATTGAAGATAACGCTGTGTCTTCTTAGACCGCGCCGATAAGGCTATAGTAGACAAAACTGCAGCATTGATAAGTAATTCCCACATCGCTAGATGTTCGGGTGCGCATGTCATGTCACATTGCCTCCTCCCTTCCCTCCGACAAGAAATCACATGCTGCGTCTCGATGCCCAGGTGCCATCTCCCTTGTCTAGCCCCAGCATAAAATGTCCATGATAAGTTTCATAATTCGCAAAACTGCCGAATCCCCGCTTTTCATTTTGACAAAACTCTTCGATACAACCAGCCAATGATGGTCACGCGAAATCCTAGTTTCCTGGGATCATGGATTGATGGGTTGATAAAAAGCCGACATTTTGACCAATTCGTGTTGGCTGGGTTATGCATTTTCCACCGGAACTCGACGGACACGACACGCCATCAAGGTCTTGAAGTGAAGCAACACGCAGCTTCGCAATGACATTCTACGTGGGGAGGACCTGCTGTTTCGAGGCATCGGACAAGGGTTGTTGTTGTTGTCGAGACGAGAGGTTTTTCGTTAAGCCCGGCTACGCGTTACGTACTACTAAGTGTTTTTGGGCCAATGGGAGTGCCCACGTGTTTGCTGGCGAGTTGACCACGCTCTATGTATTCCGATTTCTGACTGTGTCCGTCCAAACACTTCTCATAGTTATCCCTTGAAGAACATCGTACTTTGTTTTTATTTGGGATGCTGCTAGTGCGTCAGGCGATGCCATTTCGCAACACCGCTTGGCGCATATATCTGCAAACTGCCTCGCGTGCTGATACACAGCGCTCGCCGTTTAACCCCCGTTGCTCACATACTCCGCTCTATCTCTCCAAACTTCGACACGTCCGTCATACAGCTTTCTATCTCGTTTCCCGCAAACTCCACCAAAGAAAACGCTTAATCACATGCGTAGGCACCAATTCTAGACCCGCAGAACGAAAGTTCTGCATTCTCCAGATCGATGCCTAAGCACATGATCAAGCGTTCCTTTTGCTTCTATGTTTTGCTGTAGTCCTTGTCTGGCGTTCTTGGCTTGGACTACTACTAAAATAGTGTATCAATGCGGTTTACGAACGGCTTTGCCCGATCCGAAGCAACTGAGTTGCGTTGCGTCGCATCGGGCAAGTACTCGCGCGTGCACCTGCCTCTGTTGGAAGAGAGATGAGACGTCAAGGCTTGAACATTCGGCCTAGTCGCAGCATAGCTTGTCGTGTTGGTTACATGTTCTCGAGAGAGTAAGCGTGGGGGTTTTTCTGGATGCTGGATGTGGATGCTGGAGCAGACTCGCGAGCCGAGTACGTCTTTTCGACAATGGGCCCTTGCGTGTTGGTACTAGTCGTTGTGTCTCCCGTTCCTCCAAGTTGGCACGCACAGTCTTGAATCACTAACGGCAGTGACGTCTTTTCTGATATAGCCTACGTATCCGACTTGTGGAAAAGCGAGCGGAGTTCCTAGATACGCAAAGTTCGTCATCAGCATAGACCTTAACTATTAGCTTCATTTGCATCACTCACCTGAGACGATTTATCATCAGACAGTAGTAACTTAGCCAACAGCTTCTTCCGATCCTGAACATTCAGAATATGCTGCAAAATCGCAACATCAGTAACTCAATTCTTATTTCGATGACTGGAATAGACATGGCTGTGACGCACCTCTTCGAGCGAATTCTTCATCACATACCGAATCGTCGTCACAGCGTGCATCTGCCCGATCCGGTGAAGACGAGCCATGGCCTGCTCTTCCATCGACGGATTCCACTGCGGCTCGAGCATGTGCGCGCGCGAGGCGGCGGTGAGATCGAGGCTGTAAGGGTAGGGAGAAGAGTTAGCGTTTTGCGGTGAAGGGAGGGGTTGCGAGTGAGGATTAGAACTCACCCTACGGCGCCGCATGAAATGGTTATCAGGATGACTCTGATAGCAGCGTCTTTGCGGAAGCGATCTAATAGGTGTTTGCGCTTGTGGTGCGGTACTTTGCCGTCGATGCGGACGAAGCGGATTCCGGAGGTTTGGAGGGCTTGCTGGACCATGTCTATGGAGGAGGTCCAGAATGAGAATACCACGCTGTTTGCGTTGTGAGTTCAAATTGTGAATTCTTACCATTCATTGGGAGAGGCGTTACCTTTTCTCCGTCGGCACAGCCTCTAGCTCTAAGAGTAGAGCGCGCACTTTGCTCGAGATATGGAGCTTTTCCTGTTGAGCCGGTTCAGGCGAGGAGCTCTCACTTGACGTCAACCTCGGCGTGATTAGGCCTGACGTGATGGGTCGCAGGGTGCAAGGACCCACTCCCCCTTCACACTCGCACGACCCTGGCGCTTCGAAGTGGCGCAGATTTGCACAGCTGGAGCATAATAGTCCAAGGCAATTCGAATAGTACGCGCTCTGCGAAAGCCCGGTCTCCATGCCTAATCCGGACAGTTCAATCACCTGGAGGCATTGATCGCAAGTGTTGGCCGCCAAGGACACACGAGTCCGAAGCATTTCCGACGCCGCGTCGTTTCCTTCCAAGGCAGTTTGTTCCGATGGTGAACGTAGCCGCAATGCAGAAGTGCCAAGATTACATGCCATGCGTAGCTTGTTGATTTGTTGTATTGCGTTGAACTTGCCCATGCCGGCATACTCATCGGCTTCATCAAGGAAACCGACCACTGGCCTTTCTATCTTGCGATACGCGGCTTCTTCATCGGCGTCAAAAGGAATGCGGATGATCTTGTCTAGTACGGGCGGAAGCTGGACCGTAGTCGTGGATTTCTGACGCCGGATCATGACGCATGAAAGCAGCTTTTTGAATCTCTCGACTGCTTCTTCGGCGGGCCTGTTTCTCCATAGCTCGAAGATTTCCTTGTCAAAAACAGTGTGATTGTTGTATGGATGGAAACGAAGGAAATTGAAGAGGCCGAAGAAATCTGCCAAGCTGTTCTGTATCGGGGTGCCGGAAATAGCCCACCGCGACGTCGCGGATAGCGAGGCTATGGCTTTGGCTGTCGAACTTTTCCAGTTACGGATCACATGAGCTGTGCTCCTTCAGTTTGCGTGATCGGGACGTTTACTGGATGCATACCTTCGTCGAGCACGATGCGCTTCCAATGGAATGGGAAGACCGATGTTTTGCCACGGCGAAACTCTTGATGCTCAGACATGACTGTTTGGTAAGTTGTGAGAACGATATCGATTTGTTCGTCAAAGTTTGCAGGACGGAAACGGCTCTTGCCATGGTGTTTGAACCAGGTGACTTTGCCTGGACGCGTATGTCTTAAAAGATTAGTTGGCTAATACGACAACCAAGCCGAAATCGAAGGCTTACAATGCTAATTGGGTCTCCCAAACCGGAAGTACTGCAAAGAGATAATTAGTGCGTCTGACTTTACCCACGTGGAGCCAAAGACGTACCATTTGGGGGGACTACGACAAGTGTTGTCGCAACTGCCTGTCCGTTTGTGGGGTAGCTACTCCAGCAAGCGTTCTCTGAATCAGGATCTTTGTCTGAAGCCACCAACGCTATAATGCTGAGAGTCTTCCCAAGTCCCATCTCATCGGCCAATATACCACCATTCCACATAGGAGGTGGCTCTACTTGTTCTTCATCAGTGACGGTATTCACAAAGCTGCTAAATTAGTATTTGGCTAATCGATGCAGGAAACTGGCTTACACCTGCGTGCCTGAGGCGCTCGTTTTCGGCGTCCAGATCCCGCTCCGGCCCAATTCTCTTCTCTTGAAAAAGCCAAGTGCTTGTTTCTGGTGTCTATGGGTAGCACGTTGTGTCAGATGAGTTGAACTCGTAAAGCAGGCCGATTGACTTACACCTGCAACTTGGTGCGGAGAGCGCATGGTGTCTTTGCTTGCGGAAGCACTTCGGTAGTCTCAAAGTTGGTTAGGATGTCGTCGGCCGCTCGAGTGTATTCGCTAATGCAAGGATGCTGTTCTCGCTGCAAGTCGAATGTCATGGGCAGACATTCGTCCAGACTACTTAGTCGCTGGGGATTGAGATATGGGACGTTTCTGGCACAGCCCAAAGGATCCTGCAAGTAATAGCCACACTTTGTTATGAAGTCACCAACATCATTGGCTAGGTTATCAGGGCCGTACAAAATGACTTGTAAGAAGTAGACTGCCGTTTTGCGTCGGGCTTTTCCGGCGTCTTCTGTCGTATAACCCAGCTGCAGCTCAATCTGGCCGTCTGCGGCTAGCTTCGGCAGGACTTGGGAAGCATGATCTTCCAACGTGCCGATACTGGATCCATCTACTCGGCGGTGTATGGTGCTGTTGGGACCCAGGAATGCGGGCTCAGATGCTAAACTGTGGTGTGCTAGAGTACCGAGGCGCTTTGCGATGGGTACATCCACGAGCTAATCAGCGATTAGCGCCAGTTGTTTGGCTCTCCCAAAGGCATTTTGAGTTTACCATGCCGTAACAGACGAGACGAGAGCCTACATCCTGGGGAAGGTAACCCAGTTCCACGCTGTCCCTCGGCTCTAACAGCTGATTTATATTACTGCCTGTACCCGCGCCCTCGCACCAGGCACCTTCCTGTGTCCATGTGTCCATTCCATGTTCTGGAGGTTCGTGGCGCGTTCGTTTGTGCGGGCGATCGGACGGCTCATCGACAACGGTGGTGGGGGGCGTAGTGTAAGGCATTGAGGGAAGATGCAATGAGCGTAGGGTTCAGACCACCGCCAGAATCGTACTCTGTCCTCAGGGGAGGTGGTGCATGTCGTAGGTAATCGAGAAGAAGGCTGAGAAGCATTGACGTAGGCTGCGAAGCGGAGGCTGAACCTCTAAGCGCCTGCGCCCCACCGTCTTTCTCAACTCCCATTACTGTCCACTGAAGACTGCTGAAACTACAGTCATAATTCGTAAGGATCCTTGTTGTTTGAGGACTGAGCAGTCTTGGTCCTCGTAGATTGTCCTTGAGCAGGCTTGACGTCGGACCGCTGCCCCGCTTCGCGCTCCGCTCAATGGCACAAGCTCCACCATCACAACCTCAGCCATCACCGCAAGCCGTATTGACCATTCGAACCGCCTTTGAGAGATTCGCCGCAACAGTTACACCAGAAGAACGCGACGACTTTGCTCGGACGGAGCTCAAAGACGTGAGAGATGCCGCCATACAGGTCGAGAAGGACCTGGCCGCTCGTCGGAGCTTGTGCAATATGCGCCGACTGCAGCCTTTTTTCCAGGGCTTAGATCACTACTCAAAATCCGTCGAAGTCTTGTGCAATGGTACGCCTTTTCTTCCCTGGGTCTGGGTGAGTCAAGACGCGCCCTTGTCCTGACAGCTTGAAGAGAAAAGCCGTTACTAAATTAATTAGGCCCCTATCAAGTTCACACTGCAGGTAAGCTAGTGTTTCCGCCTCCAAATACTTCTTCGACCGTTGACTTTGGACCTAGATTTCAGCCGATTTCATTGGCGCTTTTGAAAAGTTGATCGAGGCCTATGGGAAGATAGCCGACGCGCTTCCACGGTTTGATCGATTAGCTGCCGCTCTGAAGCATGACCACAGCTTTCAGGTAGTCCTTGCCTTGGTATATGCTGACATTGTCGAATTTCATCGCCGAGCATACAAATTCGTGCGTCGGAAATGTAAGTTCGTGGTAGCCTTTTCTCCCGGTTCCCACTGCTGACCTTTTTGCACTAGCATGGAAGCTATTCTTCAATTCCATGTGGGCGCAATTCGATCACCGTTTCAATTCCATCCTGGCAAGTTTGGCACACCATAGTGAGCTTGTCGACAAGGAAGCTGCCGCCGTCAATATCTCGGAGGCTGTAGAGCGCAGAAGGTTGGACGTCCAGCGTTGGGACAAGCAGGAAGCCGAGTGGCGAGCTACAAAATTGCGTGCTGTCATGGGCTGGCTTGGTTTCGACGGAACCCCACCAGAAGACGAACTCGATAAATATTCAAGAGACTGCCTCCCTGGTAGCTGCGAATGGGTTATTACTCATCCCAAGATCAAGCCATGGCTCGCAGATGACAAGTCCAGCGCGTTGGTATGGCTTCACGGAAAACCAGGAGCAGGTATGTATCATATTTACTATACAAACTCGATCGCGGAACTTTGGTCGTTGACTGCATATGGCAGGCAAAAGCGTCATTTGCTCAAGCTTCGTGCAGGCCATTGAAGCTCGCAACATGAACGTATTGTTCTACTTCTGCACCTATATGGGCGCAAAAAACGATGGCTCTCTTCTTCTCTTACGATCTCTCGCCGCACAAGCTATCCAAAAGGATCTCGATCTTGCCATCTACGTCCATGATGACATTGTTCCACGCCATCTTATATCGTCCAGGAGAGCTCTAATGGCTCTCCTTCCTACACTCCTTCAAAGCCTCGGCTCTGTACGCCTTGTAGTCGATGGCCTTGACGAATGGAGTCCGAAGGAGCAAAAGCTTATTGTAGATGACCTGTGGCAATTTTTGCCAACCACTACTTCATCATGCATTTGCAAAATCCTCATTTCCAGCAGAGACGTGCCGACAATCTCTCAAAACCTGCGGAAGAAAGCTAAGAGAGTACCGTCGATATCGCTCACTCAGGAAGGGGATTCAATGCACCATGCAATTGAACGTTTCATTGAGAAAAGGCTGTTTGAAAATCAAGATTCTTTGGGTAAGCTGGATCGTGATGGAGCAATCATGCCCGAGATCCGTCGTATGCTCGTAGAGAAGTCAAATGGTCAGCATGATGTAGAGCTTTGACTCTTCTAAGAACGCTAAGAATTGAGCAGGGATGTTCTTGTGGGTTCGCCTGGTCCTCGATTCTTTGGAATCCGCCTACTCCACTAGGGATCTTCGGGATGCAATTGCGAATTTACCGTCAGACCTGTCTGAGCTGTATAAGAGGATTCTTGAGCGTATCTGCAATCCCAACGAGACCCAGAAATGTCAGAAAGCCAAAAGGATTCTAATGTGGATTTGCCATTCGCGCCGAACACTCAACAAGTTTGAACTCATCTATGGCCTTGCTCTTACCCCAGACAAATTGGTACTCGATGACGACGAGGTTCCGATCACTGAAATTCTGGAGCTCTGCAAACCGTTGATTGAGGAACGCTACGATGGCTCTGTGGCGTTTGTCCATTTCTCGGTCCAAGAGTAGGTACACACAACCCCAAGGAAAACGTGACTAAGCGCCATGAGTTGTAGATATCTCGACTCCGAGACTTGCACACTTTTCCTGCAAGTAAACACTCATCACGACTTGTCATTTGCATGCACGACTCTTCTTATGAGTGGCCTCCAACTCTTAAGCCCACATGTTGCCAAAAGTGACCGCTTGATACGAGTTGGCAGTGGTCTCTTTCGATTACTTCCCTATGCGCTTGAATACTGGACGGAGCACTTCTTATTGTACGCTTCCAACGGGGGCGATATCAGCGAGAACCACAAGTTAATACGACATCTGTCCACGATGCGCTCCGAGCACGACCAGGTTTTGAGCCCCATGGAAGACTTACGTGCGAGCTCGAATGGTACCGCTCCGCATGAAATTCTAGACAAAAGACTGGAATTAGTGTCTCAATTACACATACATGATTTGATTCGAGACGTGCTTTGTCTTCGGAACTTGTTGAAGCAAGGGTGTGAAGACGAGAATGGTAGGCTTATTTCCTTGATTTAGGAGAGCTCCCCAAAAACACTAATTGGCCAAACGCTTACTAGTAATAAAATAGACGTCCAGGACTACTCACTTCGCAATGACCAAACTCTATTCAGCAGACTTGCCGTTGAATTCGAAAACTCGGTTATTTACCTCCTATCCCAGGAATCCGTGGACGGTCTACCGAAAGATAAGCTTGAATTCTTCAAAAGTTCCTACATGTCTACAGCATTTCAATGCCGGTACCCCTCTTGCCCGAATCGAACTGCCGGCTTCGCATCTGCTCATCTCAGAGAACAACACGAAGCAACACACGTGCGCCGCGTATACTGCAAAGTGTCTACGTGCCAATGGAGTCGAATTGGATTTAGTAACAAGAGCAGCCTGAGCAAGCATGTGGGCACCCACCATAGCGGGGTAACTAAAATTCTTGTACCGCCAAAGGTTCGCAGTGAACGAATTGTCCAGGACACCGGAGACATTGGCCCTGAGGATGGCTCTGAGGAACATGGTTCACCTGGACCAACGAATTCCAACGACTCGCGTGTTAGCGACTCCGTGAGACCACCACGTCAAATGCCACCACCTCCAAGACCACCAACACCACCACTTTCAACACCACCACCTTCAAGTCGGAATGGGAAGCCACGCGTGAAAACGGAGAAGCGTTCTCAGTCAATGACGATATGGTGGGCAGAACGGAAAGCCCGCCAGAAAGAGCTGGACCGCCAGAGAGAGCTGGACCGCCAGAGAGAGCTGGACCTCCAGAAAGTACGGGCTCTCCAGAGAGAACGGGCCGTCCAGGGAGAGCTGACCCACCAGAGAAAGCTGGCCCACCAGAAAGGCCGAGCAGATCTGGCCCGCCAGAAAGAGCTGGACCACCAGAAAGAGCTGGACCACCAGAAAGAGCTGGACCACCAGAAAGAGCTGGACCACCAGAAAGAGCTGGACCACCAGAAAGAGCTGGACCACCAGGTACAGCTGAAATACCAGAAAGAAGGGGCCCACGAGGAAAGCTCAAACAGCAGAACGGCACCGATTTCGCTCGGAAACTCTTCTCTGAACCTACCGCCGATAGAGGAAGCATCAAGGGTGACTCTTGAGCCTGTTCCGGCACCCTCTTTGACTCCCTCAGCAGAGCCGAAGATATCAAACTTGCCTTCGCTTCTGAATGACCCTGGCCCGCTTCCTCTAGACACACATCCGCCGGTGGGGCCGGGACTTGACGCACAGAGGTAAATGCCGTTCAAGGTCATGGTGCCTGGCCCGCCGCCTGCAGACTGCAGAGAACGCAGATGCCTCCTTGTTCCAGGACATCGCGACAGACGACCTCGGTATTGTGGGAAACAGTAGAATTAGGACATATAAGGAGTTGGGAACTAGGTTTATGGGGTATCAACCTAAGCTTTGATTTTGCTCCGTTTTTTATTTTTTTTTATATTACGTCTTCCATCCTCAGTCTTTCAATTCAAATGTCTAACGCGTTTTTGATTCCCCCCTTTCTCTAAACTACACCCGGCGGTACCCAGCCACCATCAAGCCGCCCTCGGGCCCAACGTCCTATTATACTCATGTCCCCACGGCCCCGGAAAACCCTCCGGCCTGCTGACCCCATCCCGTATAGCCCGCCGCACATCCCCTTCCGCCACGCGCCTAAACCACGCCTCCACATCGCCCATATCCCCCCGCGGTTCCAACCCATCCCACCAAAACGCCAACCGCCCCCCACCGCAATCACCCTGCACTCCCTATACAGCACCGTCACCCACTTCCCCCTAAAATCCCTCCTCGCAACTCAAAGATCCCCGGCCCCGCCCCCCCCCCCTCGGCACCTCTCCCACCTCACCCAAGCCCGCACCCAGTGCATCCCTACCAGCCCCCCGATCCACAACTCCTCGAACAAGAAATCCTACGTGCGCGCAAACACCGCGTCGACGCCGTATCGCCAGAACTTGTTAGCGTACTGCGTCACCAGCGCGCCGCGCGTGCATGAACGCCACTCCCACGCAAATCCGAGCTCGGGGATGCTGGATGTGAGGGTGAAGTACGGCTCTAGGGCCGTGCACTCGCGGCGCAGGCAGTAGAAGGCGTGTGTGAGTTCGTGGATGAGGGTTTGAATGGGTGTGTATTGTAGGCGGAGCGTGTCGCAGGGCGAGCGGGAGGCGCGGGATGAGGGGCTGAGGAGGGCGTGGAGGAAGTCTAGTGAGATGCTGATGCAGGGTTCGCAGGCGGTATGTTTCCAGTGGGTGTGTGTGGCGAGCCAGGTTTTGCGGGAGAAGAACGCGTCGAGGGTTAAGGAGGCGTGGGCGATTTTGACGCCGTGTACGTTCTTACGAGACGGGACATAGAAGAATCTGAGTGTGGCTGTTAGCTTGTTCCAGTGCGCTTCGACGTCTTTCTTGGCGGTGGTGAGATCCGTTTCGCGGGCGTCGTCGCGGAGGTAGACTTTGCCAGTTACGGGGTCTTTAGTGGGTTTGCCGTAGAGGAGGTGTGCCCAGAATGGCAGTTCTAGTTTGTGCGTGAGGAATTTGGAGACAGGCTAGGGCGGGAATCATGGCGTCGTAGACTTCTGCTGTAAAGGGGATCGAGGGATCCCATTTGTCGAATCCTAGCATCGGGATAATGTCAGATTTGTCTAGGAATACGGAAGGGTGGTCTAACGATATGTCTCCGCAGCCGTGGGCTTGGAGCTCGGTTTTGAAACTGGAGGGAGTCGCGCAGGCGCCGGGCCTTTCGGTGGCTTTGGTGTTCATATTTCGTACGCTCCTGTCCTCGGGCGTAGAGTTCTTTTTCTAGCATTAGCAATTGCATTAGTGGGTCGTCGGTGATGGCGGATAGGTAGGCGTCTTGGGCGAGGGAGGTGACCCAGGGAGGGGACCCATGGTGGGGAGTGGTGGAGTGGAGTGGAGTGGGGGGTGTGAGGGGAGAGGAAGGGGATATATGAGGACTGGGGAGGTATTGCGTAGGGAAGTAGGTGTGAAGGTAGGAATAGAAATGATAAGAGTAGGGTCGTGAAGTCGCAATATGACCACCTTTGTAGCACGCGATGATTCTAGAACCTGTCAGGACCCACCCTTGTCTCAACTGTGTTTCTTCGATCATGGATGGCCTCTGGTGCCGCAATGCCTGGAGTGTTGTTAGAATCAACCATTTGACAATCATTGCTGTCAGAATGCACCCACCACGTGCTTAGACGTCGTCCAAGGCCGGTACCATGGGAATGCGTGAGTAGTCGTAGCAGTGTCACATGGTTAGTGAGGTAGTAGGGGCCGGTGAACATCGAGTAAACAGAAATCCAGCCAAACTTTTTCCCATTCCGAAAGGCGCATTCACCAGATGCTACATGCTAGCTCGCCCTTTGTGATATTCCCGCATCAAGATGCCCTGACGCCAATACCCGCTTCGACGCCGCTTGTGTAGAATCGAGTATATATATACCTACCAGTCGAAACAGGTCGAACAGCAAGCTAGTACACTCACTTATCCTGCACCTCTTTCTCACCAGCGCCTTTGTCAGTATCCTGCTTCTCTTGCTCTCCCTTCTCACTCTTGTCATCTTCCAGTTTCAAACCAGCGATTACTTTTCCTATACGCGCAAAAACACATTAGCATCATCTTCACTCTTCCATTGCATCCCCCCTCAAAACTTCACTCGGAATCCTACCCTCAGCCCAATCTTTCTCCAGCCTAGCCACCTCATCCACCGTCTTAGCAGCGCCCACCATCTTGCGAAACCGCTCCTGCTCCTCCTGGGTATACATCTTCTTGACGCCCGTCTCCTTGTCTGCTGCGGCTGCTCCGTTGGCGAAGCGCGGGACCGTGAGGCCGGGCGCGGACTTGACGGTCAGGATCTGTTTGGCGAGGTCGGTCGGGGAGGACGGGGTGCCGAAGAGCTGGAATGCCGTCTCGCGCTCGGATTGGCGGACCTTTTGGTAGTCCAGGAAGCGTACGGACGGGAGGCGGGATATGACCCAGAGGCGGTATTTCTAAGATAGTGTAAGGTGCGCAGGCCGAGGTGAGGGGGATTGGAAGCGTGGGTGCTCACGTCTTTGCTCGTCACGGGGTTGCCATTCATGGCCAGATACTCCAGCTTCTTGAGACCCTGCAGCGGCTCCAAATCAGCGAGCTCGGCGATCCGGTTGCGTGAGAGGACGATCGTGTTGACGTTGGGGATGTTGCTTGCGATGTTGGCCTGGATGTTCGTGATGCGGTTCTGTCCGAGGAGGAGCCCACGCAGGCGGCGCCAGATCGGAAAGTTGCCGAGCTGCCCAATGTCGTTGTCGGTGAGGTCGATCACGTCGTTATGCTGCGATAATGTTTTAGTATACGGCCTTGGCTGTCGCGTGCGGGGGTGTGGGGAGCTCACCTGTGCGGCGCCCATGTTCTCGATGGCGGAGAGTTTTTGACCTACAAGTTTCACGAAGAATTGATATCAATGCAGCTCAACAAGTGTAGCATCTGTTCTTTTCATACGCACCTCGCAGATCGAGTTCACGTTCCTTGAGACAGTTGATGTAGGAGACGGAGGAATTGATGAGGTCGGTAGTGAGCCTCATGATTGCGGTATACCTTGCTCGGCGCTCGAACTTTTTCAATTTCGGGCGGTATTGTCTAGTGGGGGGAGAGGTTCAAGTTTGGAGTGGGACGTTTGGGGAATTTCAAGATTCGAGCTTGGCGCTTATGTAACTAGTGCGTCTGCCTAGTAGATCTCACGTGACATGGCACCTCAGCTGTTTAATCAGATCCTCGAGCTGGGATTTCTCCATAGAATGAAACCATTACTCTTCTTAGCTTAGCTGTACGAGCATCTCAAATCAACATGTCTAATTCTGTCACGCGCACTTTGAAGTGTCATGTCACGCAGAGCACAACTTTGAGCATTTCAGCCACAGAGTGATTGCATTGATCTAGACGCCATGCATTTTGCATTTGACCTTGCCTGGTATCGTACACTAACGCCGGTGATGCATCGTGTCTCGTGAAAAAGGGGTGATGCTCTCATCCGAGAGCCCCGAGACAGTGAGTAGATCCTCAGCTAGGACACAGACGCCGAAAAGGGAAGTTGGAAGACTGGGGGACACGATCGGAGCGCGTCAGCCGAAATAAAAGTCGTGGCCGCGTTACCGGCGCCAAGGGGGTTCGAGCTGCTGTTGCGTGGTGGGGGGCCGTAGAGGCAGCGTGACTGCGGGAAGGTGAGTTCTTCATGCTGACAACCAATTCTTCACCATCCTCTACCTCTTCGACCTCCTCCTCTTCCGCCGCCACCGCCCTGTTGCTGGCCACCAAACCCGCCTCCCTGTGGTTGCCCTCCAAAGGCAGCTCCAGCTCCACCACCGCCCATGCCCATGGCACCCATGAACTGGTCGAAGCTCATCTGGCTCGGATCCATACCCTGGGCCTGCATCTGTGTCATCATCTGCATCATCTGATCCTGGTTGAATGGCATGTCCATTGGTCCTCCTCCTCCCGCACCAGCTCCTGCGCCCGCACTCGGTCCCGTAGGGGCTCCGGCCGGGGCACCACCACCGCCACCTCCCCCTCCTCCGCCGCCGCCTCCTCCACCTCCACCCATGCCCGGCATGAACATTTGCTGGAACTGGGCCGTCTCCGCCTTTTGCTGAGCTAGTGTCGAGGCCATGTTCTGCTGCTTCTGGCGATACATTTCCCAGGTGAACTCGTCGAAGCCGTAGTTGAAAAAGTCGGATTGGTCTGCGCCCGGCACGCGCCAGAGCTTGGAGCTCTCGGCGAGATCGGCGTCCATGTCGATTTGTGAGACGGGCTTGCCGGCGGAGGGGTGCACGGGGTCAGCGTCGAGGGCAACGGACGAGGTGCGGACGGCGGGGTACGCAGTGCCGGGTTGAGCGGGGGCAGCAGGATGTGAGGGGAGGATCGTGGTTTGTGGCGGGAGCGTAGCCGAGGGCGTAGGCTTGGGGGCTTCGATCTTTATGGCTTTGGACTCTTGCGGGCTAAAAGTGTCAGAAGGAACCAACCAGGAGGGGTAGCGGCAAGCATACACTATAGGCTTGGGGGCTGTGGCGGGCTTGTCGAGGATGATTTCGACGTCCTGGCTTTGTTAGATGCGAAGGTGAAGGAGTCAGTAGTGGGGGAAGACGCACCGAGTCGCTCTCGTCTTCCTCTTCCTCCTCTTCGTCGTCGCCGGATTCGAGCATGGGCTCATCGTCACCGCTGCCGCTTGCGCTCTCCTCTTTAGGCTCCTCCTTCTTTTCTGGGGCGTGGGGCTCGCTGGAGCCGTAGAGATCGTCGTCTTCGTCCTCCATTGTTTGCTGCTCCCCCCAGAAGTTGGGCGGGCGGGCCTGTTTGTAGTCCCAGGGAATCAGGCGGTAGCCGGCGAGCTCGAGCTGGGCCTTGATGAAGCGGGCGCGGGTGATGACGTTGCGGTGCTTCTCGCGCTCGACGTCGTGGTCGGGGTACTTGAAGAGGTAGAGGAGCTTCCCTCGCTTGAGGCCAAAGCGCAGCGTCGTGTTGTTCCTGCGCCCAACAGGGATTAGTGAATGCGGCTCAAGATAAGCGAGGCTAGGCCGGATCGGGCTGCGACTCGACTTCGAGCGACTGCGACTGTGACTGAGACCGTGTTTGCCTGTTCGACTGTTTTCTGCTCCTTCCTTCTTTTCCTCCCACACCAACGGACAAGGAGACTCGCTGCTACTCACGCCGACACGCGCTCCACCCGGCACACGGGCAGGTCCACCCTTTCGTTCTTGCCCAGCTTCTCCTTGATAAACTCAATCTCCCACTCGCGCCGCGCCTCGACGGCGCTGTAGCTGGAGAAGAGCTCATTGCCCGTCTCCATCGCGACGGGTCGTACGTGCATCGACGACGCACCGCTGCTGCTGATCTGCCTACCGCTCGACGCACCGGGTGCCGAGCAATTCGACCGCTATATTTATCTCGACGCAAGGGGCCACGATCGAAGAACACACAATGGCCGGGTTTGGGCGCTCCAATTCCTTGAGCATCAACACCAGCGGCACCCTCTTGTAAGTATATATACGCCATCGACCCTCTCCCTGTGCGCCATAGCACTCGCCTCGCATTGCTAGCATCTCCCGTCGCCGCATCCTTCAGGAAGTCAGGCTGCCCCATGAGGCGTCATGGCCCCAAGCAACCACCGCACTTACATACGCACGCATACCACGCACATGACGCTAACGGCCACGCAGCGGAAGTAATCCCAACCAAGCCCAGCAACCGTCGTCCAATGCCCAGCAGCCCGCGCAACCCCAGACGGCTGGGGGGCTCTTCGCCTCGTCGTCGCAGCCTCAGACAGGAGGATTGTTTGGGGGGCAACCATCACAGCCACCCCAATCTGGCCCATCGTTCGCCCAGCCCCAAGCTTCGCAGCCCCAATCCGGCGGTCTGTTCGGCGGCGTGAACAAGCCCGCGACCACGGGCACGCCGGGCAACCTGTTCGCCTCGACCACAGCAGTACCGCAATCTCAGCAGCAGGGTGGGGGTCTGTTCGGAGGAGCGCTCGGGGCAAACTCGCAGAGCCAGAAGCCGTCATTGTTGTGAGTGAAGAATCTAGTACCACGTTGCACGGCAGCTAACGTTTTCCAGCGGCACGTCGACACAACAAAGCACCACCCCGTCATTATTCGGAAACAACCAGGCCCAGAATCCGGCACCAGGCGCCTCTCTCTTTGCATCCTCGACGCAGCAGAACCAGCCGCAGCAGAGCAGTATGTTTGGTCTAGGCCAAAGCAAACCACCCATGACGCTGGGCCCCAGCGTCGCGGGAACTGACCAGCTCAACCAGAGCGCCCTGCAAATCAACGCCGAGAACGTGAAGGGCACCTCGCGCTTCAGCGACCTCAACCCCGCCATCCAAAACGACATCGAAGCCCTTGACAAGACGATCCAGCACTACATCAACGACTGCGCACGCGTCACCCAAAGCATGCCCAAGCACGGCGAAACCCTCGCCACCGTGCGCCCCGACGTCGCCTACATCTCGCAATTCCTCTCCACGGTCGAACTCGGCATCGACACCGACAGCACCGTCGTCGCAGCCCTAAAACACCAAGTCGTCGCCGACGGCGAAGACTCCATGCTCTCGTTCCGCGCAATCGCGAACCTCTCCCTCCCCGCACAATTCCACTACGGAAACCGCTCCACCAACACCTCCACCTCCTCCTCCGCCTTCACAAAATCCTCGCCGTCCGCCTCCTCCGCGCCCGACATCGACAATGTGGACGACCCGACCAAACCCGTAGACATGATGAGCTACTTCGACCGTCGCGCAGACGACCTCGCGCGCACGCTGGACGTGTATCAGCGCCAGATCCGCGAGATCGAAGCGCATTTACGCACGATGGAGGCAGGGACGCTCGAGAAGGCGCAGCAGTTGAGCGGGAGTAGGAGCGGGGTCAGGGATCAGAGGAGGGAGCTTGTGGAGGCGTTGAAGGCGATTGAGGGCGCGATTGTGGAGGCGGCGAGGAGGGTGGGGGGGACGAGGGATGTGGTGGAGGGGGTGGTTATGGGTCGGTGAGATGGGAGGGGAAGGGGGAGGGAGGTTGGGTATAGGGGGAAGAGGGAAGAGGGAGGTTGGGGGGTTGGTATTGGAGGGCTATTACTATGACTAGTAGTGTATGCCTTTGGGCGTGTTTGACTGGAACGAACGAGAAAGCGGTAGATACCCTTATGAAGAAAGAGCACTTTTTGCATATAACTTGTTTTCTCCTTTCTTCTTCACTGCAGTGTACAAGTTGCTTGAAATAAGTTAGGAGCTCGTCATCATGCTCTTCTCCGTCCTCGGCTGATGGCTTGTGAGAAGTGCTTTGTTCAGGCAAGGTTTTTCTTCTTCTCAGTATCATTGCATGCTCTTGTCCAATCCCCCGGCACTGGAAGTGACCGTCCATGAAAGGATACTCGGCGTTTGCGTTCGCGTTCGCGTTCGCATTCCCGTTCCCGTTGCCTGCTTGCCTACCCGCCTACCCTCCTGCCTACCTGCCTGTCGACCTACCTGCCTGTCGATCTACCTGCCTGTCGACCTACCTGCCTGTCGACCTACCTGCCTGTCGACCTACCTGCCTGTCGACCTACCTGCCTGTCGACCTACCTGCCTGTCTATCTACCTACCCGTCTCCCCGTCTCCCTGCTCCCTGCCTGCCTGCCTGCCTGCTTGCCTGTCTGCCCTCCTGCCTGCCTGTCTGCCTACCTACCTCCCCATCCTGTCTGTCTACTCGCCTACCTTCCTGCCTTCCCTCTCTGATACATTGCCCCCATTCCCTCAAAACCCCACAGCCATGCATCACCACACTCCCCTCCCCCCACGCTCCCTCCGTCCCAGACATTCCCAAACAACCCCTCCTCCTCCTCCTCCTCCCGATCGGAGGCATTAGACCGATCGACGTACGATGCGAAAGCGAATGCCTACTATGCATACACCGACTCCTCGACCCCTAGACATGCTCATTCGTCTGTAGCAGCAGCCTGCATGAACAGCAGGATCAGACGAGAGGCGACGGATGGAGCCTGCGCCACCGTCTCCCGAGTCCCGTGTGCCATCATCAGATAGGTGCATCAGGGGGAGATGTGTGCCGGCGCCCACATCTCCTATGCCTCCCATGGTGTAATTGTGGCGAGGCGTTTCTCTCTCGGACTTCTTTCTCTGACCCGATAGATGGAAATGGACGGATGAGGTTCCCTGGTCAATAGCGGGTGAAGTGGTATTGGTGTAGTTTGCCTGGGAAAAGGGTTCAGGTGCCTAGCGTCAAGGACGGAGTGTGTGTGTGTGTGTGTTCTCGTGTCAGAAGTATGGCTCCTGTGGACTTAGTGCCGCATGATTGCATGAGGGCTTCGATGGGCGTCGAGGAGACAGACGCCTCGAGGTGAGGTGAGAGAGCGGAGCGGCTCGGTTGCGCGGTGCTCGAGCAGGACGTCGGCGCGATTCTGTCTATGCAGGGGATAGCTGAAGCGCTCGAGATGAGTCTGCTGAGCGGTGCCGTGCCAATTGCTGATCAAAGTCAACTTTTCAGCGAATAATCACCTTCTGTGGCGCATGGTATTTGATACTTGGCGCGAAGGATGCCACGTACGCGTCGCTGCGGCATCCAGTCTCTTGCACTTGTCGAACATTGTCCCGTTCTGTCGATGCTGATTACCTGTACACATTTCCCGCACATCATCATCATTCCTAATGTAGCGAGGCAGTTTCGAACTTTCCATCGCCGTTCCGTGCAGAGTATCGTCGTGGCTACATTGAAACCATGAATGCAGATCAACGTAGCATCCGATACAATATTTCGCTTGGCCTGTAGGATTCTGTTGGATCTTGCCCGCGCCCTGTGCTTGTTACACCACAAACTTGTGAACTGCGAGATGGAAAGCCGGAGCCCCTGTGCGGACCGGCGTACTAAGATGATGTCAGGTGACATTAGGCAAACTGCAATCGAATCGCATACACGGCCGGCATTAGGGAAGACGTGCTCTGGCTTAATCACCCTGAGCACGGTCGCGACATTTCCGCGTGCTGAGAGAATCCTTGCCGATGCGCACGGAGCGTGGAAGTCGAAAGGGATATCAGACTGATGGGGCATGAACCGGGAATCTGTACGATGACGTGGGAACGTGCGCCGGAACTCCTTTTCTCAGGAAACACTCCTTCCATTGTGCCAAGTTGCGGCTCAGGTGTGGCTTGACATTCCACCGCATATGGCTGCTTTGCATATGCAGTTTGGCCACTTGGTTGCTTGTCGAGCGAGACGTGCTGGCAAGACAAAAGGCGGAAGCGCAACGTGTCCTCTTCGAGTGCGGGCGCAAGGCGGGACCATGCTGTCGAATAGATGACCTGGGAGCCATATTTGGCGAGGTAGATTTGAAGTGTGAAGACATATGAAAATAGGTTTCCCCGCTGAAATGCCAATGGCGGTCTTATTGCTCGAATATCAAGCAAGGTTGAGATGGGTTGGCCCCCACAAAAAGTAGTCAAATGCGGGAACCGGATAGGCTACCAATTGGACAAAATTCGCAGCAGCCCTCGGATCGGGGTATTCAGTCATCGATGTAGGTCACCCGGCTACGGTAGACGCCCCCGCTGTCTCGGTTTGTCGAGACCCCTGATACGAGACCAAAGCAACAGGCATGGAGTGAGGTTAGGCTCTGAACGCCCGAAGGATCAATTGCAGCCTTGATGCACCCGCATTGGCTGCGCTAACGTAGGGCTGACCAGGGTCCAGTATCAAAATAAGCTTAACTGCAGTGGTGGATCAGGAACGTTGCGTGAGACGGCCCGTGGATGTGTTGGAATCGCCTACCGCTTACCCCTTGGTTTCTCATTTCCTACCTACAACATGCAGTGGCGTCGGCGCGACAGGCGCTAACGAATTGGAGAACCGCTCAGACGATGGTGTCACGCGGACACGGTCATCGATGGCGCAATAGCAGCCGCCATATACGTCGGGAATGACTGCAGGGAAAAGCGAGATAAGCTGGGGGCGAGGCTCATCCCAAGGCGCCCCTTCCGGTATTGTCGCGTTCATTCCCCAAGACCGCCGGACAGCCCGAATACTCAGACAACAGCTGTGAAGGCTGTTCCTACCGGCAGGTAGCGAATGCTGGTGCCTCGGGATCTGCTCTGCATGATGTTTCTACACACTAAAGTCATGCGATCGTTTCTGAACAGATCCTTTGCAAAGCAACGTGCGATGGGCCAATGCCTGCCGTTTCATGAGTGGCAGCGTTCTGGCTTATGCCATGAGGCGACAGGCTTGTTTCCCGTTCGCTACCTTGTTGTTGGGGTCGGAATGAGAAGCTTGGTCGCAACGGAAGGATGTGGTTCGGATATCTGATAGAGGTCGGTATTTTCTCTCGAGATTCGCACCCATGCCAGTTGTTGATAGGTGAATTGAAAGCAGACTAGTCCTGATCCATCACTTTGGCTGGGTTAGAGAGTCCGGCGTAGAAATCGGCGGTGAGATCCAACAAGGAAATTGGCAGCATGAACGGCGGGATCCGCTGCGCAAAGGATTGCTGGGCTGTCACCGTACCTTTTCTCCAAAAGCAGATTCTGCTACCCTTGTAGTCGTCGACTTATTCTCCACCCGTCAGGGCCCTTGAACTCTCGGGCCCGATGCACGGTCCGCATCAAGTTCGCATGGGCGCTCCATGGGTTCAAAGGACTCGGAGGTCTGAGGATGCATCTGATACAAGTTGAAACTGGACTGCATACGAATCTCGCAGTGACCAGTAGGCGAAGCTGAGAAACATGTGCACCGATGAATCGTTGATGGGCCACTGGATATGGTGGCAGGACAAGTCGGCGGCTTGTACTGCGGTTGCGAGGGCTTGTGATGGGCTGCAAAGCGGCTTCCGTGCTGCGCCGAAGGTACGCTTGCACGAATTAGTCGAGGAAGCCAACGAGTGCTGGGGATGTAGTGCAGAGGTCTGAATCTGAAAAACGATATGATGTAGTCAATTGGGGGAATGTTGTTGAGGTTCGTGCTGCTGAAATCATCGTGACGAGGTGGCCTGATGTAGTCCAGGAAAGTGCGGTGACTCCCACCTGTGGTTGCGCCTTCCATACTAAGGGCACTATGCATCACAATGACGAACACACAAGCCAAAATTTTGTTGATTTGTTACGGCTTTGCTATCGTGACAATCATCATGGAAGAAAGTACATACAACCCCATAGCCAATTTCAGACTAATTCGTCAAGCCTACAGAGTAATCGCAGAGTGAGCTGAAGACAGCACAGTCCGCCAAGTAAGTTTTCAAACTAGCTTGCAACTTACGTTGGAAGCCTCTGAACTCGAAAAAGCAACCCTCACTTCGCCAACGCTGCCTTCACAGCAGGCACCTCCTCATCCTTTGGCAAAATATCCGGAATCGGGCCCAAAGGCGTAATCGCAAAGGGATTAATCTGCCCATGACTCTTCGTGTAGTGCTTCTTGATATGTTCGAATTCAGTCGTATCTTTGAAAGCCGGGTAGTCCCAGTACAGATTCCTCAGCCACTTGTGCAGATGTGGGTAGCCCGATCGAATGTCTCTCAGATTCGTCTTGAAGTGCTGGACATAGACTGCATCAAACCGGACGATGGTCGTGTACAGACGGATATCTGCCTCTGTTACATGGGGCGCGGAGAGAAGGAATGGTGTTGTTGAGGTGGAGAGGTGGGACTCGAGGCGGTCGAGGGAGCTGAAGAGTTGCTTGACTGCCTTTTCGTAGGCCTCCTGGGTGCTGCAAAAGTATCAGAATGGCTTCAAACAGAGAAGGTAAGCTTGACATACGTGGCGAATCCAGACTTGTACACGCCGTTGTTCACGTCATTGTACACCCACTCGTTCATCTCCTCAATGTCCTTCCTCAGATTCTCGGGAAACAGATCCAGTCCTTTGTGCTCGTCGTCTAAAAGATCATCGAAGGCATAGTAGAACATGCGAATGATTTCGCTGCTCTCATTGTTCACAATTCGCCCTTGCTTCTTGTCGTACAGCGTCGGGACAGTGAAGCGGCCCTGGTAATCGGGGTTCTGTTCGAAGTAGATGTTGCGCAGGTGAGTAAAGTCGGGATGGATTGGATCTGGAGTCACGCTCTCGCCTGGGAGCTTCTCGTCCGGCGTTGAAAACCGCCATCCCTGCCCGCCCATGTGCCAATGTACACTCGTGAATGGGACAATGTCTTGCAATCCCATGAGATTCCGCACAATCAGCGTTCTGTGCGCCCAAGGGCATGCATACGAGATGTATAAGTGATATCTGTCCTTCTCCGCCGGAAACTCTGCGCCCGGTTTGTTTTCGATGAAGCTCCGGAATACAGACTGCTGGCGCTTGAACTCGCCGGATTTGTCTCCGGGGGCAACCCAGTTGAGGATATCTGGTTTCTTATCCTGCTTAATGTTAAATCCACAACTTTCGAAAGGAGACCCATGACGAATTTACCATGGTAGCTCGTGTAAATGTCGTTGACAATGGCCTGGAAGATCTTGAAAAGTGGCTGCCGAATGCTCGTAACCTGGAAACTACAGAAAACATAAAACCCCAATTGATTAAGCTCAGCAGAATCGCAAAGACGGAGAGGCGGATGAGTAAAGGCTTGGAGATCATAAAAGCTAGAGGGAGATGTGGTGGTTTTATGGCAATGAGCGAGGCAAGTTGAAGCTGCCCACGCGCTAGCACCCGGCACTTCGTCATCTTCGCGGGCACGCGGGGTCTTGGCCAAGCACGCGGGTTATTCAGCATTTCAAAGCTTGACAAAGGGCTTTACGTTAGCTATGATTTGAAAAAGCTTACAAGTGGTGCCGTAACAGCGTTCCAGCAGACACACAAGCACCACCATATTTGTATCAGTGCCATGTGCTGCTTGCGGAGTGTACCCAGTAGGTGCCGTCGCAAAACGCGCGGGGCCTGCGGCAACGTGATTGGCTCCTGTGTCTGACGGCCCGTCAATCTGCACGGCAATGTCGAGACTGCAAGACAGATGGGGTAAATGGAATCGTGGGGACTTCGCACTTGTTTGGATTAACAATGTATGGCTTAAACCACCCTGACCATGATAAACATCTTCGTGGGACAACATCCACCTGTTTGTCCATCACATTACTCTTCATCGCTGAGCGCACTTGTCCAAACAAATCCCAAACTAAATGATGCTGTAGATGCGTGTATCAGATAACCGCCCATGGTATCCGACGTGAAGTCCGTGTGTTGTAATGGGTCCCGACAACGCCCGCTAAAACGCAGAAAAAGGTCCAAAACGCACAAAAACAAGAGCGTCGTGCCAGATGCTGTCCCTGGCTGCCATCTGGCGACGCCCAGAGGAAGAAAAAATTCGTATAGTACAAGTTGTAAGGCTTGATGCCGGGTGTGACACGGTGACGTGCTGATGAGGCACCGTCGCGCCATAATCGCGCAAGAAATTTCGCCATGTCATTCGATTCGCATAAAGAGAGACGCCATCTCCGCAGCACAGAGATGCAGTGTGGTTCACTCCACCTCTGTGAGCCAGCGCCGAATGCCCTCCTTGAGGGAAGAATCCGTCGCCGTCTTGACAGGGCGACTCGGGGCTGGTTCTTTTTCGGTGCCATCGTCTTTGGCGTTCCTCTCGGCCGCCACGTTTTTGACCACCGACTCGAGCGCATCAAAGATGATGCATTTACAGTCGGTCTGCGACATCTCCACATGGTGACCAGCGTCAGAGCCCGAACGGGTGTCACGGCGACCGCGGCGCGAACTCGATCTTGATGAGCTGGTCGACTGAGCGCGCGAGCCCTGGCCCGATTGGGTGAGAACACGATCAACTGCATCAATCAATGTTGCGTCAAAGTCCATGATCGGTTCCTCGATGAAACGCTCCTCGAGATGGACTTCGGTCATGGCAGGACTATTGACGGTGGAAACATAAGGGTTCCCATACTGAGGCCGACTAGGCACTCCCGCGATGCTCGGAGTAAGCGCAGGTTGCTGGTAGGTTGGCGTTGGAATCAACCGGATCAGGCGCCGCAGACGGATGCGTCTGATGCTAAAGGTGCGAGTGTCTGCGACCAGGGCTGAGCATACCTCGACCCATCGCTCAAGAGGGCCTTGCTCGAGGGTCGGCGTGGTTGCAGACGTTATGGGCGTCGGCTCAGCACTCATTGCGAGCTTGATATCCTTGTCAAGCTCTGCGTAAGGTTTAATGGCCTGAATGGCAAAATCCGGATGAAACTGCTTAAGCCAGCCCGCCGCGTTCACGGGTTGCTCATTTTCGTAGTAGGGCATCGTCAAGACTGACGACTCCCCGAAAGAGGAGCCGTGCTGGCTGGAACCCGAGGCATAGCCCCCGAACAGTGGAGACTGCAGGGGAGAGCCAAAGTCAGGAAGGGGAACATTCACGTCAATAACACCGTCTTTCTCGTTCACCGACAGCTTCAGACAGCTATCGTGCTGCTTGGGTCGTTCAGGGATGGGACGCGCCGCAGAAGCTGGAACGCCACTCGCACCGACTGGATGCGTCTCCGGCGAGTTGTCAGCGGTGCTCGTACCTTCTTGCAGAGAAGGATCGTAGGGGTCCATCTCGCCAAACGTCTCCTGATCCATGGACAGCTCCGCAACCATTTGTTCTAGTTGCGAGCGGGGGCGCTCTGGCACACGATACGCTGGGCCAGCGACCCCCACGCCATCGTCGGTGGTCTGCATGTAGTCGCTTTGGCTAGTAGACGAACCGCGCCGGCCGCTCCAGAAGCTCATGAGACTACCCCACCGGCTCGTAGTGCCCGAATCGGTGCTATTGTTGCTGGTATGACCAGTACCGCTTCGCTGCAGGGTGCTCATGAGATTGACAGAAGCAAGGCTCTCTCTGCTCTCGGGTCTGTACTCTGGCAACGGTCCAGATGATTTGGTGCGGGGCATGGCAAAGTGGGGCACAGGGACAGTGCTTTGGGGTGTCACATCGGCCAGGGTGACATTGCTTAGATCGCTACTCGTCGTGGCAGCAATGGTGTCCGACATGGAGGGAAGAACAAGACTGGTATGTATCGAATGAGCCGAGGATCTTCGCGCATGTCCTCTAGGTGGCGTAGAGAATTCGGTTACGCCTGGGTCTGAGTGCTCGTTCGCAGACTCCAGGGTAGAGAGGCTGGCGCCGTTCGCCATGGGACCAAGGGTGCGCATGTTCGTCAAGCTCTGTTTTCCCCGTGGCCGGCGATTGATTTGGCGCCGTAGTGAGTGCTTCCTGGACGGAACCATATTGCTAGGCGGGGATTGCGAGTATGCACGAAGCGACGCCGATGTACTGGGCCGCATTGGTGAAGCCCCATCGTACACGTTGGGTGCGTTTGGCGGTAGAAATGCTGCGAGGAGGAAGATGAGTCGCCGGGCGGCCATCTTGTCTGATGAGACAATGACGGTTCGGTTGGCGATGGTCAAATTCTCACCTGCGACAGACTTTTGCTGCTCCCTGTGTCTTTTCCTATGCCATTTAGGTCCCAGGAGGTTGAGCCACTCGGTGTGGTTTCCGAGGAAGGCAGTCAGCAAGTTGAAGAAGAAGAAATTCTCCTCTTTCCGTCCGGCCCAGCGACCAAGCCATCTTGCCTCTTCGCGCCATACCCCCCATTTGCCTTGGCCTGTCGTGACACGCGGAATCCTCATGCCACTTACGACCCGATTGCCAGCCAACTCTACGGCTTTTCTGACATGTGGATCCAGGTGGAATGCATTTTGTTGCAGACGCCACAGGCGGCGCATCGGCTGGGATGGGCCCTCTCTCTGCGTTTGACGCGCTGGTTGCATGCGCGGTTGCAGCGTTGATGGGGAGTGGATGTCTGCCATCTTGAAGTGTGCAACGATGCGCTCCTGGACTATAAATTGTAGGCTTGTAAGGGTGCGGGTGATGACATCCCAGTGCTGTCCAATGACATCGACGCGATCGTCTACGTCGCTGTGGAGAGACGAGGACAAGAGCGTGTCGAAACCAAAGGGGTTGTCGGACGAAGACCACCCTCCACGCCGATCCGAGTCCAGGGAGGAGCCCAGCGAGTCGTGGCCGGGGGCGGACGTTGACATGCGAGCTGCAAGCTTCTGGCTGGACTGGCCCGGCCTGGAGGGTGGTCGCATCGTCGGCGATATCGAGGTCACGGGCAGTTGCAAGATGATGGCAATGGCATACATGGGCGTCTTCCGCGTCTGCGGGGCCTGTGAGGGCTTGGTCGTGCCTGCCTTGGCGGCCTGGCGCGGGAAAGGGAAGCCGTTGCTCTTGCCAAGCGAGCTCTGGGGAGTTGGCGTCTGGTCTTTGGTCGAATCTTGGTCCTCCTCGGGCAGCGTGACGGAGAAGAGGCGGGTGATGAATATGGTCCGCTTTCGAGGCTCCCTCGATGCCAGTTCGCCCGAGAGGGCGCTGATGCGGGGGAGCTCTGGGGGTATATTGGAAGGCGTGTACGACTTGGCCAAATGGCTTCTTCTGCGCAATCCCTCCGCTCTGCCGAGAGAGCTCGTCGCGTCCTGGATGTGTGGTGTGGGAGGGGTCGACTCAGACGCCCTGGATTCGAGAGGCACAATGTGTAGCTTATTCGAGTTGCCACGCCAGTTCATGGGCGTGTTCCCAAACATGCAGTCGAGGCAGAGGTTTGCTACATCGGTCGACTCTTGTGCGCGCTCGCGGCCCTGGCCCTGGCCCTGTGCATGCTCGTCGATGTTGGGCATGGACGAGATGGAGTTGCCGCGGGTACGAGCACGTGTGAAGGCGCCCACGGTGGGTGATCTGGGAGCCGACGACTCGGATGCCAGTGACGACCGGCGCGAGTGCATGCCACCAAACGTCGGTCCTGCCGTGCTGGCGGTGCCGGGGCCGGCGAAGGCTCGCGCTCGTGGGCTGGGAAAGGTGGGCGACTCGACGCGCGGCGGGGGTGGCTTCGAATCGTACAGGATTGTGCGCGGCATGGAGAGGGAGGCATCTTGGGCGATGATGATGCGGCAGTCTCGCGGGTACTCGAGATCGATCTCGGGCAGGGGGCCATCGTAGGCGGTGCCGGGCGTGAGGGGCGCGAGGGGATACGGTTGGGGGTCGGGGTGGTAGAGGGTGCTCGCATCGGGATAGAGCAGGTGTCGCGTGTGGGACTCTTCGGTCGCGGAGTCTAGAGTGGTCGTGGGCGACGGGTGCGGTGCTCCAGTGCCCTTGCGGCTGCCGAAGAACTGGCCCAGCATGGCTCCTCCATTAGCAGTGGTCGACGAAGGCGTAATAAAGCGTCTCTCGAGCTCGGACGTGGTGGAGCACCGGACGTGGACAGCCCATGGCAGCCTCTTGAAGGATCCGGCTGGGAGGAGACGGGCGGCAACGTCGTCAGTCAGCGGGCGGCGAATCGAGGTGAATTGCTGTGTCGCGTGGGCGGGCAGGTGAATGGGGAGCCCAAGTGGACCTCTGTGGAGGCTTGTGAAGAGACGAAGCGGCGCTAGGAAGCTGCTACTCAATGGCGGTGAAGGGCCCGGGCGAGCGTCTGCCGAGTATACGTCGTATATATTCCTTTTTGCTCGCGGGCGGGAGCAGCCACCGTCATCCTCCCATTGTATTTCCCTTGCAAGCGGGAGCCTGATCGGTGAGCAGAGACGCATCCTAGACCGTTTATCGCATCCCTACCACCACGCGCAGATCAGCGCTCCGGCACCTCGCAGCCTCCCGTCGACACCATGCAGCCTCCATACAAAGCTATCACCGCAACGGCTATCTGCATCGCCCACGTCACCTCTCGCCGGCGACGACGACGGCGGCGACGGCGAGCACCATGCCGACATGAGGCTGAGGTGATTGGATCGGCGCCCCGGCATGCCTCTGCGCTGGCCCTTGGTTGGCCTCTGTATCACCAGCAAGGGCCTGCATCTCACACATTTCCTATCTGGGAACTGCCCGCGCCCGGGCATCCAATCCGTGCCATGCCGCCGTCTAGGAAATGCCCTGCTCCTCACGCTGACGGAGCGGACGACCACGGCGCCGTTGGAGTCACCAAAAGCCTCACTTTCACCTGCACCGCAACTCGTGACACCGACATGATCGGATGAAAGGCTTGAAAGCAGGTCACGCTCCCTCTACGGTAGTCGCAATCAAATAAGTTGATGCAGACGCTCCCCAAGACTCAAAACCACCGGCTGACCAGGAAACTCCCCTGCCCGTCTCCAACAGCCGGTCTATCACAACCACGACGTCGACGCTTTGGGCACCTCGATCCGAAATGACAGGTACATTACCTTGATTCTTCACCAAGCTCATTTGATTTGACCACCGAGCAACGACACTGTGGGCGGTGACGGATCAGGCTACTCTTGAGTCTGTTCTCATTCCTACAGCGCCCAGATATCGCCGATGGCACGCTTACAAACGGGATCCGGACTAGCCCTGGACGAACCCTGTTGTGTACTGTACCCAGTAGTCTTCACTATCGCGCGCATCGTCATACATGTACAGAGCGAGAAGCATGCTGACCTCGACAGGACCGCCCCCTGCATTCCTCCAACAATCATCACTTTTATCATTCAGATCTACATGTTATTCCTGATACCCTACGCAACTGTCGCTGTACTCCGTACATCAAGTCACGTTGCTTCACATACCGCCTCGCTCGCTCGCCCGATACCGGAGCACGCATGAACGGTGCCTTATGAATGCGCCGCAAATTCTCCCGAAAACCGCGGCAAATCGTCCCGAGACTGAGAATGGTGGTGCGGTTCGTGGTGTGAGTTTGTGGACCTCGCCGTCCACAGCCCTTGCGCGACCCAGCCTCCTGGACGCCTACCACACCTCACGATGTTTTAACGACAACCTGGTTCTTAAAATTTCGCACAGTTGGCCATGTCTAGACGCACCCCGCTTCAGGGTAGGGGCTCGACACCTCGCCTATGCACCCCAGAGCCCCATTGTTCCCTGCTCTGCGAGCTTGAGAGGTCTGGTTGTTCGGAGTCTTAATATCCGTGTTAAGGCTATTTTCGACCACCTCGACCTCGTATTGTCAAACCGCCGGGCATGTGCCCGTCAACCTCACGCCTCCGAATGAGAAGCATCGACGTCGGGCAACCCATACCACGCCGCGTGCGAAGTGCACAAGTGGCTGCATGTACTTCGGGAGATGTGTGCTTCGTACCAGGCACAGTCTCACGGCATCTCAAATTAACAAGGCGTTTCGGAGCCGTTGGAAGCACACGAGTTGCCAAAACCCCCATAGTCTGGAGATGCATCGTGCAGCAGCGTGGCCTTTTGCCGCCATTTTTCCAAGCGACTCCGGTTTCTGCATACGGAGCCGCAACACCCTTATTACCCTACATATACCTCGAGAGTTTTTGCTCGACTTTTTCTCAGAGGACAGCCAATGGTGGGCGCGGGTTCGCCAGGGGCGACTAGAATGACGGAATGCACGCAGACATGTGAAAGGGCTTACTCGATCCTAGGGTAAGGCGTTCGCATGGCCGAAATTAACTTTGCAGCAGACTTTCCAGGGTCCTCTCCTGCGAGCAACATGAGAATGCAATGCAAGACGGCGTTGTCCTCGCAGGCTGCAGCCGTTGTCATTTCCACCCTGACCTGCATAGGGGCGACCTCACGTGGTGCGCTCCGCTCTTCAACGACCAAATTCTCCCAGCCGGGCCAGCCCCGACTCCACGTCTCCCAAGCGTACCGTACAAAGATGACTCTGCGCGCCGCTAAAATGACGTCGCACCCCCTGACCCCTCGTGGCCGCACCCAAAATCCAGGCGATCTCCACCGTACAAATGTAATATCAACCCTTCAGGCCTCCGCCGCCTCCTATAGCGCTCAAACGTCATCGAGCCGTCCGCTCGAGGCGAGCAGTAGCTGCCGAACACACAAACCCCTACAAGGGGTAGCAACCATGCAGTCGTACCGCGCCAAAACGTACTCTCCAACGCAAATCTTTAATCAATCCCCGATCCCATTCTCTCAGCGTTTTCGCGCGCCACGTGCGTACACACAAACTTTTCCACGGCACGTTTTGAAACGAGCGTGGACATGCGTCTGCTGTGAACAGTATGCTTTGGCTTGCATAGGGCTGGCTAGCTGCTAGTGCCGAGACAAGTGACGCCGAAATCCTTTAAAAGCTCTCGGTCAGAGTTACCTGTGTATTCGGCCGTTTTAGGTTTCGATTATCGGAGTATGTCTCGAAACGGCAGGGGACGCGCTGGGCTGTGGTACAGGCTGTGATACGCACCGACACTACTGTGTGTAGGAGTCGAGATAGCAAGCCGTGCTTCGTGAAGCCACGCGTCGTTGGCGAAATGGACATTGCGTAACGGGGCTATTGCGGAGGGGGGTTTGTAAGTAGTGGACTCGGTGTATGCGGGTCGACGGTGGAAAGTCGTGTTGTCGTAGACACGCGGGAGGACAGAAGAATGAAAATTAATTAATGATGTTTTGTAGGCCAACTCGAGAACCGTGAGCATTGTGACTGGAGGGCGGGTATAGGGGATGGATGGAGTATCTTTGTACGGAGTGCAAGTACCGAGCTCGCAGAGCACAGCAGAGCAGAGCAGAGACGATATTAAAAAGTCACTCTAATGTGTCCATCCTACTTACGCCAACCCTCATATCCCTCCAAAAATCTTCCCTCCAAAACTCCACATCAAGTCAGAGAGAGAAAGCAAAAAGCAATACACACCACTCTAGTCTCGCTCATGCCCTCCTCAAGCACTTTCTAAACATCACAAGAACCAAAACAAGACTTTCGAGGAATACCATTCCATTTCTCCCACACCTCCACAATCCCCCCCCCGCCCCTCCCCTCACATAAACATATACACCACCCCCAACCGATCCCCCGAAACCACCATCCCATACGGCTGCTCAACCAGCGCAACATCCAACACCGTATCCATATGACTCCTCAGCAAATGCTGCTGCTGCGCCGCAATCGCCCCCGACCTCGAACTCTTCTGCCTGGCCCCCTTCCCCGGACTCCCCGCCGTCCTGCCCTCCCTCTCCCTACTCCCCCCACTCGAAACCTGCGACTCTTGCGCCGGGAGTGCCAGCCTTTCCGTTACGACGGTAGTATCCAGCATGCCATGCACAGCCCCATACACAGGCCTACTCTCCCCCTCCCCCAACCCACTCACCACCATCGACGCTTCGGGCCGATTCGTGTCCCAGAACCGGACCTTCCAGTCCGGCCCCGCGGTCAACAGAAACGTATGTTTCCCCTCCACTTTATCATCCATCACCTGCGTCGTCACCACCAACGCCCTAATCCCTCTATCCGCAATCGAGTTCGCCGTAGGTTCCAAATTCGTCGCGAACCGTCCCAACATCCCCCCCGCCCTTTCTTCATCCAGATCTATAAGCGTCGTGCTCTTGCTCCCTGTATCTTTTGCCGTGCCGGTGCGGTAGACCTCCTTACAGCCCAGCTTCTCCCAGTCCCACACCGTGACTTCGCCTTGGCCGGTGCCGCCCGTGATGTAGAGCGTGGGTTTTTTGCGCGTTTTGGGCATGAGGAGGCGGTGGATGGGGGAGGCGCCGTAGAAGGCCCAGGCTTTGAGGCGCAGTTTGAAGCGCAGGTCCCAGAGGTCGATGACGCCGTGGGAGGTGCCGAGGATGAGCCAGTGGTGCTTCTTGTCGACGCAGAAGCAGGTCGGGGTGCCGTGGTTGAGGGGGTTGCGGAGGGTGTAGAGTTCGTCGAGACTGAGGAGGTCGAGGGCGATGATTTTGGAGCTGCTGGTGGCGAGGAGGAGGATGGATTTGTTGTCATCTTTGTAGTGTTCTGACCAGACGGCGTGGTCTCGATCGGGGATTTGGTACTCGCGAAGTACTCGAAGGCGGCCGAATTTCCCAGCTCCGTCGTTGGCAGGGCGGTAATCGATGCGGACGACATGGACGCAGCCGTCGTCGCCTGTGACGACGAAGCAGTGCGTCTGTTCGACGAATACAAGGCTTGTGACCCTGACTCCATCGTTGAGTGTGTACGTTTGACGAGAACGTCGGCTGACATTGCGCTCCAGGCGTGACGTGTCCCAGATTTTCACGCTGCCATCGTCCGAACCAGTAATGAAGAATGCATGGTCTGGAGCCACCAGAACGCGAGTCACCGCGTCAGTATGCTCCCCAAACACTGCAACTAGGATACCTTCAGGCCGCCATGGTATTCCGGCCGGTGATACATGCGGTTCTTTGTGCTTGATGGGTTGAGGTCGAATTGGCTGGATTCGCGGACCAAATTCCATCTCACCAAGGGGCATCTTCTCGAGCAAAACTGAATCGAGGAGCTTGAGAACACTTGGATCGCTTCCTGTATAGTTGTGTGCATCTCGAAAGCGTATTCGAGAAGGGCTTCGCTTTCGATGATCACCAGTCAACGGTGAAGTGGGTTGACGTGAGCGGGAAGCATCTCTAGCCGTGGCACCATCAACTCTGCCAAAGGCGTTTGCAGACGTTGTTCCAATCTCAGCCACTGCCTTGTCGCCCCGGTTGAGAAGGCCCAGTGCGCTACTCCTATGACGGAGTGGGTGGGCGTGTTCGCCGCCGATGGACCCGACCGGTGACTGGCCACTCCTCGGAACTTGCAGGGAGGCACGCCGAGAGTCCACATCCGAGGATGGTGATTCTTGCCCAGACTGTAAATCGCTAGGTGACGTTGGTAGTCTGGGCCGTGAGGGAATCGAGACGCGGCGATCGAACTCTTCGCGCGCCAATCTATCGGCCTGAGTGTCCGGTTGAGGAGAGTCTCCATTCGTGACCGGCTCAGTAGTCGAGGCATCACGCAAGGCATCAGTCAAGGTACGAGGCGGCACGACCTCTTCCTCTCTGGATCTCGACCGCTGCTCTTTCTCGACGGCCTTGCGCGCATCCGCGTCTTCAAAGAACAACACTGTCTGCGGTATAATTCCAAAGTCCTTCAGAGCCACAATGTTATTGTACCTTGATTGCGTAGGCTCGGCGCCATCTGTTCGGCGGCGGTGGGTCACGCGCCAAATGAACTCGCGGAGTGCGACCAACTTGAATTCGTCTTCAAGAGTCATTCCGGCATTCCTTAGCTTCCGCAGCCACTGCTCGTCTTCTTCGTTCTTCGGAATTCGTTGCAATATTTTAGGGTCCAGTTCTCGGCCTGCGAGTGCTGGCAAGGAGTCGTCCGAGAGTCCGAATGTGAATGTCTGTTGTTGCTTCGCCGGCGTCCAGAATATCCCTTTCTCAGTCTGAATCGCCCAATTCGATGCCATCTCCAAAATAAGCCTGGGTAGCGGCTTTTTGAGAGCGTCTAGTATACGAAGCTCGGAGAAGTCGAAAAGAACGAACTTGAGGTAGGGTTTGATTAGATTAGTGAGAATGCTGTGCTTGTCTGCGACGGTAAGATATTTTGACGAAGACGAGATGAACTGTGCCGCCGCTTCTCGAATCCATATGTTTGGGTGCATTGTCAGTCGCCCAACGATATCGATCAGCTCCCACGTTTTCGAACGTTGGAACAAGCCGAGCTCTGCTATTGCTGAAAAGGCCCGAACAACCCGTTCGACTACGAACTCCTCTGGATCTGTCAAAGCCTGAACCATTAAAGGAAGAATGTACCCTTCCAGACTTGCTCCTCCTACAAAGACTGCGACGCCCACGATTGCATCAAAGAACGCGCATTTGAGCATCCAGTCTCGGTCATTGAGATATGTGTTCAAGTGACTCAAAACCACATCATTGGCTCTAGGGCTTCCGAAGAAGACGCAAAGATCAGCCACGGATCTGAGCATTGCGCGGCGCACTGATGCGTCGGGATCTTGAAGAAGAGACTTGACATGCCTCTCAAATTTCTCCAGTAATCTTCCCCTATCCAGATCGAACTGATTTCTATGAGAAGAAGAGGTGAGTGAGTCTTCGTCCGCCTCGGAGTCGATTGCAGATACTGATCCGTCCACTCGAAGTGCTTGGATGGAATCAAGATATCTGGCCGAGGTTGTCGCCAGTGTGCCGATACAGAATGCGTAGTGCATCCTGACAAACGACGAGACTGATTGATCCACGAAACAGACCTCCAGTTGCCGAATGATGTACTCGGGGAAGATGATGGCGTTGATGGGCGAGACGACTTGAACCATGGCAAGAATCTGCGTCAAGGTACGCAATGCAGCGACTTGAACTAGCTCAGACTTGTCTTTCAGCATGACCAGGACATAAGGGACAACTCGGTCGAGTTTAGCCTCATCAGTCAGTCGCTCCGAGAAAGCAAGCAACAGTTCGAATCCTCTCAGCCGGGCAGAGGCTCTAGCTGTGCCTTGGAGGCAGGATACGACAATTGTCAGGAAGATGAGATTTCCATCGTCAACCGAGAGACTCGGTAAAGGTGACGCTTGGTGTAGATAATTCGGTATGTCAACAAACAGTGGGAAAAGCGGACTCCTGGGCTTGGGTGGTTCGCATCGCCGGTGTGATATCTCATCCGCTCCGGGGGCACTACTGAGCAAGGTGGATATCTTGTCAAAGTCTTGGTAGATGGTGTCGATTCGTGCGTCCGGCTCTCCAAGATGTTCTGAACTCGAGGTGACTGCCCGGCGCCCTGATGAAGGATCTGTCATAGAGTGCATGTACTGATGCAGGAAGCCGTAGAAATAGTCGGGAAAAGCTTTCCCCTTCCAGTGATTCAGATAGTCTTCTGCAGACATTCTCGAGTTGGGATCGAGTTGGATCATGTGCGCGACGAGGTCGCGGATGTCAGGGTCGTGAATGCGGCTGAGGTGTGAATGCGACGGGTTGTACTCCTTTTGGCGGTATTTGAAGATCTGACTGAGAGAAAAGATGGGTGCTTCAAGAAACAGCTCTGCAAGAACGCAACCCACGCTGAAAATGTCCATGGCCCAGGTGATTATCTGGTCTCCCTCTGGTTGCACTCCAGGGGGTAGAAATCGCTCAGGGGCGATGTAGCAGGTCCGGCGGCCAGACATGTCAAAGTAAAAGGAAAAGTCAGCTGGGTTGTCCTCAGGGAGGTATGTGGGCTTGAAAGATGAGGAGAAGTCGGTTAGGTAGAGCCAGTTCCAGGACGTGACCAGTACATTTTCGCTTTTAATGTCGCCATGATAGATGCCCCGAGCGTGACAATCTCGAATGGCGCACAGAAGCTGGAACGACAGCCACTTCTTTTCGATTTCTTCCAGGAACGGACGGGTGCTGCATGTAGGTGAGATCATGTTGCGACTTGTGCGGGATGTCGCTTACCTGATTCGGTCATAAAGCGAACTGTGGACGTATTGCCGCACAAGGTAACCGCCTGTTCCCGTCTCGAGTATTCGGTGATAGGCCAACGCATTTGGGATGTCAGCGAGCAGCCTGCGTTCCTCTTTAAATGCATGAGTCAGCTGTCTAGATACGAGGGTGTGAAAGAATACCTATCAATCGCCTCACGTAAACATCGAGGTTCAGGTGGGCATATGGCTTCATAACCACTTTGGCGACGACGATGCCATCCTTGTGCCTCGCTCTTACCGCTTTCATGAAACGCGCGGTCCCAAGAGGCTTCTCATATTGCAGGTCAGACAGCTCGCCTATGCCGGCAGAGCCGGCAGGAAGAGTGATCAAAGAGAAGCCCTGTCCCATGGTGGTTGAAGCAGGTACTGCCTCTAGGAAATGGTTTGGCCGTGCTGTTGCCTCCTAGGCCACATGTTGGGATAAGTGACTGTGGTGCCTCGCCCTAAGAGCGCATGCCAAGTTAGTATATACGGTCGAAAGATTCGCTAGACGATCTGAGTAGAGTGGATGTCGGTCGTAAGATGGGCGAGGTGGAGAATGTGATCATGTGGAGGAAGTCGAAGGTCATCATTCATCGAGTTCAAGGGCCTCGGGAACTAATCCCGATCGGGAAGTAGCCGATTTCAACCCAGCCTTCGTCGCAACACGTATGCCCCTCCACTCCACTCCAAGCATGCCGTCCAAATCTCAGAACGTGGTGTTCTTCCACCCTGACCTGGGCATTGGTGGTGCCGAGCGTCTCGTAATCGACGCCGCCGTGGGCTTGCAGAACCGCGGACACAAGGTCACCATATTCACCTCCCATTGCGATCCCCGACACTGCTTCGACGAAGCGCGAGATGGTAAGCTCCAGGCCTCGTGCGCTGCTCCGCCGCTTATACGGTACAAGACAGCTGAGAGTTGATCTTGTAACGAAAAGGAACCCTCGATGTTCGCGTGCGCGGAAACGCCATCGTCCCGTCACATATCCTCGGTCGATTCGCCATTCTTTGCGCCATCCTTCGCCAGCTGCATCTGATTATACAAATCACGCTATTGAGCAGGGAGCTGCAAGAACTCAAGCCAACGGCCTTTTTTGTCGACCAGCTCAGCGCTGGAATTCCTCTCCTCCGTCTCGTCCAGCCCACCGTCCATGTCATCTTCTACTGCCACTTCCCGGACAAGCTGTTGGCCAAGAAGGGAGGGTTGCTGAAGACACTGTATCGGGGGCCGTTTGACTGGGTCGAGAGCTGGAGCACAGGATACAGCGACACCATCGTGGTGAACAGCAAATTCACAAAGGGCGTTTTCAAGGAGGCATTCCCAGGCTTGAAGCATAGGGAACCTGGCGTTGTCTACCCATGCGTTGACACCGCTGCAAAGAGTGGAGTAGACGAAATACAGCCGCTGTGGAAGGACAAAAAGGTCTTGCTTAGCATAAACCGCTTCGAGAAGAAGAAAGACGTCGCGCTGGCAATCAAGGCGTATGCGAGGCTATCCGCACCAGAACGAGCGGGCACAAGGCTGGTGATTGCCGGTGGCTACGATGCGCGCGTCGCCGAGAACGTATCGACATACACCGAGCTCTGTGAGCTAGCAGACTCGCTGAAGCTGCAGCACGCGACTGCAAAAACCGTCATCACCGCCCAGCGCATCCCCGACGACATAGCCATCCTCTTCCTTCATTCAGTCCCCAACGCGTTCAAGCAAACCCTGCTCTCAACCTCCCGTCTCCTCGTGTACACGCCGCTGCATGAACACTTTGGCATCGTCCCTCTCGAGGCAATGCTAGCAGGCACACCTGTCCTCGCTGCCAACGAAGGCGGACCGACAGAGACGGTCGTGTCGGGGCAGACGGGCTGGCTGCGTGATGTCACAAAGGTGCAGGACTGGACAGAGGTCATGCGTCTCGCGTTGGAGGATGGCGATGGCGAGCAGAGGCTTCGGGAGATGGGGAAGTGGGGGAGGGAGCGAGTGATGGAAGAGTTTTCAAAGGAGAAGATGGCGGAGAGGCTCGAGACGGAGATACGGGATATGATGGGGGTGGTGCGACCGTCTGTGATGGATGCATCGGCCGTCTTCGTCTTCGTGGGTTTGTTGGGTCTGGTGGCTTCTGTTAGTGTTTGGGTTGTCTTGAAATGGGCAGAGGTGCGCCGATATAACAGGGAGACGTTCGTTTGCGAGTAGGAGGGTCGAGGAGGCTGTCTACTATTGCTTATAGATCAATCACAGACGATGCCTCGACGATTTCAGCTCAGTGTTTTGACAAATCATCAATGGTCGTCATCGTGCCCTTTCGTCAAGGCGAGATGATTCCATACCCAGAGCTCTGAAAATTCTCCTAAGCCATTGCTGCTATTCTACACTTGACAATGACATTGCAATCGGGAATCAAGACTATATCGCACGACACCAGTCCTTGAATTCTTGCATGCTGCCCTTCAACAACCTCCTGTGCTTAGTGATGGGCACAGCTTTAGCGAAAATCTCAAAGTCACGGCCAGAACAGTCTGTTTGGAGGTTTTTTTTTGGATTTGAATTGGTTCAGTGGTTAAGGTATAGTTTTGGCCGCGAGGCCTCCTGATTCAATAATGTATTCATCTGCCGCGAGGCAATCCAGATTCTATAGACCCAGCTAATAGCACTGGGGTCCGACGAAAGACAAAGACAAAAAACAAGCCGTGGCCATGAAGTCCGCGCGAGCGGTAGCGGCTGGCTGTAGCAAAACCGACGAAAACAATAAACAAGGCGTGGCCCTGAAGTCCGCGCGAGCGGTAGTGGCTGGTTATACCAAAGACGACGGAAACAAAAAGGAGCCACGGGTAGTGCGCGTGAGCGCGAAGTGGCAATAGCAAAAACAACGAAAACAATGAACAAGCCGTGGCCATGAAGTCCGCGCGAGCGGTAGCGGCTTGCTATAGCAAAAAACGACGCGAACAAGCCATGCCCATAAAATGCGAGTGAACGCAGGGCATAGCAACTCTACCCAATAAATCCCAGAAATCGACTTTTCGTATCCATGCGGCGTGAGCCTTCCGAGTGAGTTAAAGTAGTGCAGTATGATCGTCCATAAACAAAGCAGCGGCGTGAGCCTTCCAAGGGGTAGTAGTGCAGTGTGATCGTCCAAAAAGAAAACAGCAACGCAGAGTCCAAAGCAATAAAAGCAACGCAGAGGGGGGGTATCTCGCAGTAAGAGCAAGTGATCCACCAACGCCGATAAAGCAGGTAACCAAAGTAGGGGTAGTGTACAAGGGGGAAGCGACGAAAGCAACGCAGAGCCGGATTAAAAGCTATCGGGATGAGCTTTTGGGCTGGGGGAGGGCGAAGGTGACTTCGCAGTTGGCGTGGAAGATTCGTATCCCGTTTATGTCATGATGGCATTTCGAGATTCCATGGTCCACGGATTCTGGAATGGATTGGTCGGGTCCACGTACAAGTCTGGGGACAAACTGTGGTTGGGAAAAGGTCCAGTCGTAGATCCACTTGCCGGGTCATCATGCTGGGGGGTCGTAGTACGAACCTGGGAGGCGAAGACAGGTTCGCATGGGGTGGTGGTAGGCGCAGTTGGCGTTCGAAGCGGCATTGTGCCGAATAGTTTGGTAGAATCAGGGACCAAGGGGGGCAGCGGGTCTTGGTATTGAGGGAGAAGAGGGGCGGGGGCTCCAAGGGCTTTGAGCAGCGATTTTCGGATGCGTACCCAGGTCACCAGTGCGCAGCATTCTCTCACGGCGATGCCGAGGAATATGCCGAGGGTAAGGCAAAAGGGCAGCCAGAAGTGAAAGCCGTCGTCGTCAACTAGATACCCGAAGAGCGCCAGTGGTAGCATGGTCCAAAATGAATAGTATAGGCATTGTCTGGGGTGGCGTGAGTAAAGTAGCCGTCCGAGATGAGCGGCTGGCTTCGTACCGTATGAAACGAGGCGATCGCTCGAAGAATGTCAGGACAAAGACGCCAATAATCATTGCCCAGAGTACATAAAGGCTGTCTGAGGTCAACACTCGCTCATCACGAAGGAGGGTGAAGCATACCCTGTCAGCACCACCACCCACTCGCCAGTCTTCGATACCTGTACGACCCCGCCCACCACGGGTATGAAGATGCTGTCCGCCAACGACGCGGTATAGAGCCCCCACCTCCAGTACGACAGCCTCTGTTCACCCATCGCGCCGTGCGCATGAGTAAATGACTCGATGAGCTGGATGCCAGCGACACTGAGCTTGACGGATTGGGGTGCGTGCAGAGGTGGGGGCTTGCTATCGACGCCAGTTGGGTAGGAATCTTCACTGTGTGGTGAGCGGAGGTAAAGAAGACTGGCAGTTTCTAGCGTTAACAGAGGTCGCGGGCGAGGCTGTGATGACCTCGTTGTGAGCTAGGCCTAGTGGGTGGTGGTGCTGCTGGGCGATTAATTGCTGGGCTGGAGCTCGAGGCTCGTTTCGGTTGGGAGAGGTGGAAAGGTGCACAGAACGATAACGTGCTGTGCTGTGACGAGTGGTATAAGCTGGCTGAGGGAGGAAAGGAAGGAGGGGGGTTTTTTGGGGGTCGAGGGCTTTATCGATTCGTGGGTTCCGCTGTCAGCTCGTTCCTGGCGGCGGCGGCAGGCGGTGGCAGTGCATGCTACTCGGTACGGGCCTCCATTGTGCGTCCTCAGCTCAAGGGGTTACGTAGCACGGTTGCTCAGATTTTTGATCGTGCGAAGCCTTTGATAAGACGGTGGAGGTGTGCACTTGGAGTTGAGTGCAATGCGCTGAGCCTCCAGTATCGGGAAGACGGAACCTCTGTGCCATTGCATCTTCGAATCGGATCGGTTATAGATGGAGAACACATGGTGTATGCTATCATCCTGCCCTGGGGCGTATGCGTACTTTTTTCGTTCAGTGAAGCCGTTTTGAGAGGACAGGATTCGAGATGACATCCGTCCATCGCTCTTGCTTCCTTTGATAGACTGGTTCGACCAATCATTCACAGGGTGCTTCACGTCGTGAAGTTGCCAGCAATTCGCATTTACTAGTCCGAACGGTAGTTTATGGCCGGCGAGATGATGCGAGGCGAGGTTCAGGGTGTTGAGCCCAAGGATGATAGGATGGCCCGGATGGGGTCGCGTCGCACCGACGACTTCTGCGGGGCTGTACCCAGGCAGCAGCAAAGGCTCTCCGTATTGATTCCAACCACTTTACCACCACGCAGTGCTACGAATCTCAAAGTCATACGATATGTCACGATTTATTTTATGCGTTAGTGCTGAAATTAGGACCTCCAGCTACTCCGTACTTGGACGATCATCATCGGAACTTTAGCCTTCTAGGCCACGCCTGCTCTAATTCATTATTAGTAGGAAGATGCCCCATTAAAGTGCTGCTTAGCACCACGGGGTACCGTAATATCTACCATATTAAAAACGAAGCGACGTTTCGAGGTTTCCATTTTCAGGGTCATCTGAGAACGGCATCTCAAAGCGATATTAGGAGAGTACGGTATGCTTCTTCTCAGCTTCGGTGTCCCCAAGACATTCCATTGTCCGACTTCAAAAATACGACATGAATACTGGCACTCTCAGCGATGTTTGTGCTCATTTGTCCCGCTACAACCAAATCAGAGCCCAAAAAGATACACTTGCTGTACCGTTTTGGGTTGAAAAGAGCTGCCAGGGCGAAAGAGCGCCCGAATGAGCGCATGCTGTTCATGGTTTAGGAACTGACGACTTTGGAGATCGAAGAATAAATGCTCCATGGCACCTATAACCTGTCCGTCAAATCGACTGTCTTACGACCAGATCGCCGTTGGATCGAACTCAATCGGGAGTGGAATGAAGCGAAAGGAGCGAAAAGGGCGCCAATTGACATTCTTCGCCCTAACGCAACCATCACCCTATCGAATGCGGCATCGAGATACAGGTGCGAAGGACATGACCAGTGGCTTGACCGGTCAGCAATCAAGCGTCCTGCAAGACGTGCATATGCAGCCTTGCGTGTTCTTGCAGCATAGCTATCAAAGGACACCGGTCGCACAACGATATCCCTTGACCCTCACATTCCAAATCTAGGCAGCTTCATCATTTTCGCGACTTAGTTGTCGGATCAGACGGTGCGCTGGATAGTTTTGGACCAAGTTCATGATAGAGCCACATGCGGCTGCTGGACGTGCGTTACCCAGTACCAGGTTGATCCCAGCGCATCGACAAGATGCTAACAAGGCTGTTCAGATCTGTGACAAGATATGCCTTACTGCACCAGTTGCGGCGACCGCTTTGAGGGACGGGGAATCTACTGTGGATACCACGGCGCGAAAACATACGGTAGGGGCTACGAGCAGCCCAACGCCTACTACACCCCGGATTCCAACCCAAATGTCCACTATCGTACGGGCCACCGCCAAAGACATGATGATCTTACCCACTCGGCTAGCTTATCCTTGTTCCCCTCGCCTCTAAGCACATCCGCGTCCCTCCAGCAGGCCGCCTCACAGTTCCGCAATCTGGCTGACGAATATGCCATCAATCACATGACGTTCCATACACACGCAAATGGGACCAAATCTGTTCAAGTGAGCGCCAACAAGGATCGTTGCCAGTGCACTGTCTGCAAGGATTGGTTTCCAGACCGGCGTAGACTGGAACAGCACCAGTGGGAGCAGCAAGGTGGCTGTGAGATTCATGAACTCTGCTTTCCGAGCAATGACGAGCATTTCCACGGTACGACCTATCGACATGATAGATGCTTTGTCAGAGGTTGTGTGAGTATTTACCGAAGAGAGGGAGGCTGGAAGACGAGCGTAATTGAGACACATATTAGGGAGTGGCATCAGTGAGTACTATGATTGACAGACTGATCTAATCGACAAAGTCGCGTTTTATACTAGTTGCCAGACGGGCGGTACGCATGGCACATGGACGTGCTGAGAACTAGCGGTGGTATTTTCCGAATTCAGGACAGGGTTTTCATATGCACTATCAATATCTTCTCTCCCTTAAAATGGTTTTCTCCGCCGGCGATTGTATTATAACGTTATAACTTTTGGTCCTACAAGTTTTTAGCCCAGTTCGGTACCTGCGAAGCTCCACTTGGGTAGGTCTGAGCGAAGAGTGCGTTACGTTAACCCTTTTTGGAGGTCTTCTCGCAAACGCTTCAAACCAAGACACTGTACCTGTCCGAATTTCAAACCTAGCGCGAGTCTAACCATCGATTTTGGCCCTCAAGTTTCGCCCAATATGCAGAAGAAGAGGGAGAAGCAGATGGGCCACCAGTGCGGGATTTAAACTCCACCGCCGATGTTGTAAGGGCTCAGCCTGGCAGAATCTCACCAGCGCTTGGGGCTAATACTCACCGCAAATACGCAGCTTTTATTTGCTCCAATTCAAGCCCCCACCTCATATATTGGGCTTCGTCTTGGCATGCGCATTATATAGGTAGTCTATTCAGTCGAACATAGACCAGAGCTAGACGGACAATCACCGCCACGCTGTTCAAGGATACTAAAACTATGGATTTGATTCCCCTCAACAGGCCGTCTATGATGTATATACGGGTCTGTGGGTCAACACAGCCCGTGGTCGTCTGTACGGTGCTACATTAACCCTCGACCGCCAACAGGGTGCTGTTTTGATCGCTTTACTTGCCCTGTATGTTGGCGCTGCAGGGCAAGGTGTGTGGAGAATCCTTCAACTACTTTTGCATCGAGCTTTCTCCTCAAACAATCGACCTGATGGCATATATAACCAGCGCCAGGCAATCTTGCGCAATTCTGAATCGGGGCTCACGGCGGCCTGGGCTTCATTACAGACCTTGATTGCATGGAGGAAGCAGAAGGTTGAATACGGACTTTACAAGAGATTTTGGCCCGTTTTGGTACTCTCCTTACTGGTCTCTTCAGGATTTGCGGTCGCTAGTAGGCATTGTCGTCGAGGCTTCTTCAAGGTGCACTAACATGCTGAAGGTATTTTGTCTTCACGGGTCACGTCAAATGATGGCAATGAAGTATTACTCTCCGGCACAGGCTGCGGCACGGCGATGAATCTGACTCCGGGTGATCCCAACAACGACTTCGAAGTGGCTTCCTTCGGGGCGAATATCGAAGTGATGTCCACAGAGCACTTGTCATACGCACTTCAGTGTTACCAGAAAAGCGCACAAGCTCTCTCCGTCAAGTGTCAGACTTATGTACAGCCGTCCTTGTCTTATTCCAAGGTTTCTAATCAAACCTGTCAATTCACAAATACCTGCAAATCTCAAAAGGGGAACTTGCCTTTCGATACAGGGTACTTGGACAGCCAGAAGCATCTGGCAATAAACGAAAATCGTCGATTCAAACTAAGACAAACATATTATCGTGCCCCCATAGAGGCAGAGAAGCACAGCCGGATTGAGATGGGCTCCGACGATCCAACACAGCCATATTGCCGTTACTATGATGCCCAATTTTCGAGCGAAAATGCAACGGAGCCCGCCATGCCGATATGGCAAATCAAGATACCCAAAAATGAAACGCAGTCTGTGCAGCATAACTGGAAATACTGGGCCACTCAGTCCATGTTGGGCTACTTCGTTGGGTGAGCACGCTTCTTGGCAGTCGGCATTCGTTGGCTGCAATATTCCCAGCGGAATGCAAAATGCAATGCGGCAATCCATGGTGCTACTTTTAGGTACTTGATCGAACGTCGGCTAACAGTCGTGTAGAGTTGTACCTATGCAAAGGGTGCCGGGGGCGTACGGGTTTGAAACTTCAGCGACGCCAGGGACGCTACTAATTCTCGAGGCTACTGAAATGATTTATAAAACGCCGAATTCCCACCCCTGATTTGCTGCAAATAAACCAGCTGCAGGAGTTGCGATGCCGGGGTAAAAAACCATGGACTGGTGGAGAGCAGATAATCCTGGAGAGACCATCATGTGTCGAATGGAAACATACGTCTGTAACCCTACGCTACCGGGTAGCGATAACTGCATAAAAGTCTTCGAACACAACAGAACTAACCTCGACGAGGGCTTTGCATTCTTGTTGTCGACTTTATGGTCCGATCCAAAGGATAGCCGTACAGTCTATGGCGCTCTGAGATTCCTTCCCCCCGAGAGCGTCCTTTGTCCAACATGCTTCTATTCCGGCTATGGTTCAGAAGCGCTACTAACTTCGCTTTCTGTGTCGGGAACGGTGCAGACTGCTCCAATTCCTCAGGATCGATGGCAAAGCGAGATGGAGTATACGTTCCAGGCCAGTCTCGCAGCACTGCAAGCAGCAATGGTCGAGACTGTGATTGGTTCTAGACTGTGGGTAGAAAACGACTATGACTCGTGTCTTCCACAGAAGTCTTTGTGCCTATCCATGTGCAAGCGATAGATGATCAAAAGCCCACGACACTACACTTTCAGTGTCTTGGGAATCTGTATTATACTTTGCGTCGGCGGTCTCGTCATCCTCGTTGGAAACGGAATAGAATGGATCGCCGAATTTTTCATCAAACGGCTTTTGCTACACCGCAAAAGGCCTGAGAGCGCGACTTCTCGCTCATTATACGCGCAATCGGAGTGGCACGCTACTTCCACGCTTCAACTACAACGACTGGCCTACGAGGGTCTTGGGCTCGGTAACTGGACGTGAGCAAACCACAGTATTCCAATAACGCAGTCTGGTGACGTTCTGGGTATATTCAATCTGGAACAGAAAGATCATTCGACCCTGACTTGACCATCAAGTTCACCTCCAACAGAGTGCGCGAGACGTGGCCGAGCCAAAAGCAGAAGCCGATTCGAGTTGCTGTGATTCGAATGATGACCTATCTGCAACAACGCGATTGCCTTCTGATCTTGATTTACTTCTTCCACAAACGGGAACGAACGATGGGAGATTGAGCGAGGACATAATCGAAGTATTCAACACGTCACATAACCAGGCATAAAGTTAAGGGAAAAAAAACCTAGAACGTGCCGTATTCGAAATTCGCATTACCAGCTACGCAGGACTTAGAATCTGTAGCGCGGACAAGTCCTCTGCATGAACAGGAGTATTCACTTTGACTGAACGAGAATTTGCAGATTAGATACTTTACACTATGTAGAAGCTGCAATAGGTCGAAGTCCAGTGGCTTGAGTGTAAATAATTAAATGATAGAAGAGTTCACGCCATGCCGAACGTTCCAATGCCTAGAGATAGAACCGAGCATCTAGGCGCGGCAGCTAGGATCCTACTCCTCGACTTCCACTATCGCCCAATCTCCAGACGCGGATCATTCTTTTCTCCATATTCATCGTAAACATCTCACCACCTTTCCATACCATCACCCCAGTCTCAGTACCGCATATATCCGATCGCACACCTCCTAACCACCATTCCCCGCCCCATCACCTTCCGCTCTCATCCACTACCGGACACTATTCTACCCATAGCCCCGCATTCCCTTTCCCCTGCGTTCTTCCAGCGCCCCCTCTCCACCCAATTCTCTCCTCCAAATTCTCTCCTCCAAATCCTCGCCCCACATCCTTTGACCAGCACGCGAAACCCAGCATCCTGCCTTTCAAAAAGCCTCCCAGTCCCCGCACACCACATCAACCCCTTGCTAGCACATCCCATGATCTCCACGCCTTATCCGTACAAGCTGTCCTTAAAACTAGACGTCGAGCACGGAGCTGTGGACGGGTAATTGTGGCTTAGTGTCCTAGCTGGTATGCACAGGTTTCGGGCTTGAGGCAGTATCTGGCTATGAGAAAGGGAGGATGGATGATGGGGTGAGATTTTGCGAGATGATGGATGTTCTGGGGCGGAATATGAAGGTGGAAGATGGAGTGGAAAGGGAGTGCGTGAATGTGTCTGTGGTGGTAGGGCAGGGGTGGATGTGAACAGTGTCTTGATTGATGTTGTACGTTGATGGTGTGTAAATATGATACATCTAAACCCCCTTCTTCGCTATGATGGTGATGCAAGATTCGTGAATGCAGCAATGTCTTCCCCCAAATCATGAGTTCCGTCTCTCCGTCACTCTGGATCCGTCTTAGCTTTCTCCCCATCGCCTGCTGGCGCACTTTTCTCTTTCTCAGATGTCCTCCTCACCCTTTCAACCACCCTCAACGTCGTAGCCCTCGTCTGTTCCTTCGGCTCCTCCTTCTTGATCCCAAGCACTTGCCCGATCAGCCCACCCGGCTTCGGCACAGGACACTCTCTCTTCGGCGCCCTATATTCCTCAACCTCTCTCTTCCGCATCGCCTCCTCGCTCATAGCATCGTTGCCCGTGTCCTCCTTTGACACCCTTTTCCTTCGTCTCCTTTGGGAATTTGGAGCATTTGGATCTGACGAGTCGGCAAAGGTGCGGTTGTTCACGGGGCAGGGGAGGAGATGCGGCGTCGCGACGACGAGGAATGATACGGCGAGTGTGGTTGTGAAGAGGGAGGTCGTCATGCGCGAGCGCGGGTGGAGGTGTGGTGGCATGATGGGTGCGGGCTAGCGGTTGGGATGAGGCATTCCGTCTGTGCCGTTGGAATGGAGGTTTCGAGCTCTTGGATGGAAATATAATTTTCTCTTGGCCCAATTGAGGTGTTGTAAGGAGTGTGGGAGCTGCAGCGGTGCCCGGTGAGGAGTGGGAGGGGGTGAAGGAAAGCTGGGAGAGGCTTGTTCGGCGCGGATCGCTGCCAAGCCCAGTTGCTATCTGATCCCTGCAGCCCTGCAGGCTGGAAGGGTGCTGCATCTAGAATCTCAACACCAACCTCTTTCCGCAAGTCGAATATCGCCCTTTTCTCCGAGGAAAGAATAAAAGCTCTACGAAGACGTGTGATACTCTGCGAGACAATACCAACGAGCCTATTCCTCGGACGACACTGCCCCGCGACGCGTTCCGCCACCGCCCACGACATTTCCCTCCCCGCGCACACCTGCACCCAACAACACCAAACTCTCGGGTCTAAGACGATTGGATTTCTGTGATTGAAGCCGCGCGACAAACGCTTTCCCAGCCCTTTGCGGGCCTCTAGCTCCTTGCCGCAGCCATGAGTATCGGCGGAAGTGACCTAGACAGGTACACAACCGACTTCGCGCAGCCTCTCTACGAGTATTAATGCCATTTCAGAGCTATACACCAGCTTCGCTCATGTCGACCGATTCCTGAAAATCAAGTCCGAGAGCTATGCTACAAGGCACGCGAGCTTCTGATAGAGGAGGGCAATGTGGTAGGCGTGGATGCGCCGGTAACAGTACGACCGCGACAGCTTCTGAGAATGAGCAAAGTTGACATGGTATTGTGGATAGATATGCGGCGACATACATGGGCAGTTTCATGACCTCATGGAGCTCTTTCGCGTGGGCGGCGACGTACCAGACACAAATTACCTGTTCATGGGTATGGGCCCCAATCGCAAGGCATTGGACATGCTGACAATGTCAAGGCGACTTTGTGGACAGAGGCTTCTACTCTCTCGAGTCTTTCCTCCTGCTACTCTGCTTGAAAGTTCGCTATCCCGACCGCATCACGCTTATTCGAGGGAACCACGAGTCGCGCCAGATCACAACCGTATACGGCTTCTACGATGAATGTCTGCGGAAATATGGGAGTGCAAACGTGTGGAGGTAACTAGCCTGTCGACCTGGACATCGCGACCACTTGACTGACCGATCCAGGTACTGCTGTGAAGTCTTTGACTATCTCGCCCTGGGCGCCCTCGTAACCGGCGCTGCAACCTCCCTCTCCCCAACCGACGCCCCCCTCGCGGAGAACGCAAATATCGAATGCCCGCCCGACAGCGACGAACTTGAAATCGAGACGCTCAACGCCGCCGGCGAGATCATGTCCCGCTGCGCTCGCGGATATGATGGCCAATCCGTCTCACAACCCACCTCCAACCCACCGTCCTCCTCGCCCGTACCCACACCCTCTCGCACCGGTCCCGCAGGCACAGGCGCCACAAGCAGCTCCGGCGGCAGCCTCGGCAACGACTCCGGCGCCATCCTCTGCGTACACGGCGGCCTCTCGCCCCTCATCGACACAATCGACAAAATCCGGCTGCTCGACCGCAAACAAGAAGTCCCGCACGAAGGCGCCATGTGCGACCTCCTCTGGTCCGACCCCGACGAGATCGACGGCTGGGGCCTATCCCCGCGCGGCGCGGGCTTCCTCTTCGGCGCCGACATCGTCAAGTGCTTCAACCAGAAGAACAACCTGAGCCTGATCGCGCGCGCCCACCAGCTCGTCATGGAGGGCTTCAAGGAGATGTTCGACTCGACCATTGTCACCGTCTGGTCCGCCCCCAACTACTGCTACCGCTGCGGAAACGTGGCTGCCATCCTCGAGCTCGGCGAAGACGGGTCCAACGCTGGTTACGTGCGTCGCTCGAATGGTGACCAGGGCGGTGGAGGCGGGGGCTGGATATTGGGGTCTAACGTCGGTCCTAATGGAGGCGCTGGGAATGCGAATGGGAATCGCAGGTTGAGTTCTGTGCTCGGGGAGCGCGCGAGGGAGGGCCCGGGGAGGAGGTATAGGGTGTTTGATGCGGCGCCGCAGGATAGTCGCGGTATGCCGGCGAAGAAGCCGGTCGCGGACTACTTTTTGTGAAAGTGGATAAGGGATACCCGGAGTCTTGTCATGTAGAAAGGGAGCGTATCATAGCTAAGGGCATCGAAGCGAATTGCAATCATCTCGGAATGAACATGTGTATTTGGGGGGTATCTCTTGAATAAGTGTGAAAACGCACATCTGGTATGGCGGCCACCATGTTCTCGACGACCGCTGCTCCGCTTGCTCCTCTCGCCAACGAAACCCCGCACCAGAGTGTAAACACGCCTTCCCCCCTCCCCCTTTCTCACGCCTTCCCCCCCTTCTTCTTCTTCTTCTTCCGCGTTTTCTTCTTCCTCGTCTGCACAACCTCTCCCCCCTCCCCCTCCCCTTCCCCCACCTTAACACTCCCATACAACCTCAAAACCTCCGCATCAAACCCCTCCTTCTCCCCCCTAAACAAAGCCATCGCAGCCCTGGCATCCTCGACCGAACTATGCGCCCCAACCTGTATTTCCACCCCCAACACCCTCTCCACCAAATGCTTTAACCCCGGCGTGCGTCCCGGCGTCATCGACAGCGCCCGGAACGCAGAGTATTTGGACGTATCGCGCGTGCAGCGCTTGTCGTGTTTGAGCAGCAGGACATCGAGGTCGTTGCGTAGGGCGTGCCCGACTAAAATCCGGTTCTCGCTACCCCCCCACACACCTCATTAGTTCCAAAATCCGCGATATGATGGGTATTTGGTATACATACAGCAGAACCTTGACGTCGGCTTGCACCTCCTTGAACGGCCGCGCGAAGCTTTTACTCAGATGTCGAGGGTGTATGCCAGAAACATGCGTGCGGTAATCTGTCACAGGCACCCGGACCTGCACGTAGCTGTCGTAGATCTGGTGGCCGTGGAAATTGACGAGCGAAACACGAGCCAACGCTGAGTCTCGGTCGGGCTCGGGACCCGTGCCGACCATTTCGCAGTCCAGGGCTATGTATTTGCCGGGGAGGGCGGTGGGGGAGGGGCCTTGGTTTTCGGTGTCTGGGTAGGAGGGGGAGGGGGAGAGGATGGAGGTTGGGGCGGAGGAGGATTTGAGGGGGGAGGAGGGAGGAGGGAGGAGGGTCGGCATGGATGTGCTTCGGGAGAGGGTGGGCGCTTTTGGGGAGGCGCCGATTGAGGAGGGTTCTTCCATCTTGGGGCGTTTTCGAGGCGGTGGAGCTTTGGAGGACGATATAGTGGTTCCATTCAATTCTTTTGTATGATCTTCTTTGAAATTTCCAGATCTCTTCCGCTTGAGGAGGTTATCTTCTTTAATCTCCTTCTTGGAGGACGGGGGCTCCGATTGCGTGAGTTTCAGCGTCTTCTGCAGCTTCTTCCAATTGCTGGACAGGCTCTGGAGCTCAATCGCAGCCATGCTCGCGGCACTGGTAATGCGCCTTCAGACGTCCTCCTCTTCTCATACGTGGGCGTGGTGTTGTCGTTTGTGATGCAATCCGTCCCGCATGCGTGCGTCCCCGCGTCGCGAAAAGTTCCAGCAGCTAAGTGGACCGTGCCCGATGTCTGCCCGCGCACGTGACTCGCCGCGGCGGAGGCAACAACAGAAGACCTCGCCGTCGCAGGCGTCGCGACAAAGCCCTGCCAACTATCACGACAACAACAATCCACCACGCGACTCTATTGCTGCGATAATTCTACAAGACACTCTATACCATCATGGCTCCTCGGGAAAATTCTCACGAGCCCTCTGGCACACCGGTGCCGGTGGAAACGGGATTCGCGACTCTGGCGACGCTGAGGTTAGTGCGATACGGCTGCGAGCTGTTTGGAGATGGATACTGATGCGTGTGCGTGTGCAGGGTCGGCACCAAGGCTTTTGTCGAGAAGGTGAGTGACTCCGATGGATGCGCGACCTGCAGCTGGGGTAAACGCGAACACCAAGTGCAGCATGCCAACCACAAGATGCTGTCAACTTGACATTGCCATGTCCAACCCTGCCTTTCTCCGATTGTTGAATAGCACTCAACTCCCCAAATCCTTTTATTTCCCTGCTTCCAGCATTTTCACGTGCTAACTCCACGCAGGATGGCGAAAAGCGCAAGGCAGAGATATTGCACATGAGATCGCGCCGTGGCAAGCCGAGTTTCTACGTCCACTACGAAGACTTCAACAAGCGACTCGACGAGTGGATCGATGCAGACCGAATCGACTTGTCACGCGAAGTCGAGTGGCCCGCTCCCGAGAAGCCCGAGAAGAAGAAGTCTGCTCCAAGTCAAAAGAACCAAGCGCCATCCAAATCAGACCAGAAGAACCTCAAAAGGTCCAGAAGTAAGGCAGAACGGGAAGCCTCTGGCACTCCTGATTCCACTAGTGTCAACCTACCTGGCAAAGCCCAACGCCCGTCCAAGGCTGCTGGTAAGGAAAATAAAGAGATCCTTGTCACGAGCGAACTTCCCGATGGCTCTACGCCCAAGCTCGAAGACGATGACATTGACATGGTGGATGTCCAAGATGCCGCAGCAGCAGCCAAGTCTCTTCCCAACGAGGTCTACTCGCGCGAAGACGAGATTGAAAAGCTCCGCACATCTGGTTCCATGACGCAGAACCAGACCGAGATCTCCCGAGTTCGCAACCTGGACAAGATACAAATGGGCAAATTCGAGATTGAGCCCTGGTACTTTTCCCCCTACCCCACCGAGTTCGTCGACTCGGACATGGTCTACATCTGCGAGTTCTGCCTGGGCTACTACGGCGACGTGACACCCTTTGAGCGACACCGCTCCAAGTGCACGCTCCTGCACCCCCCCGGCAACGAAATCTACCGCGACGACTACGTCTCCTTCTTCGAGATCGACGGCCGGCGCCAACGCACCTGGTGCCGCAACCTCTGCCTCCTCTCCAAGCTCTTCCTCGACCACAAGACGCTCTACTACGACGTCGACCCTTTCCTCTTCTACTGCATGGCCACGCGCGACGAGCACGGCTGCCACTTTGTCGGCTACTTCTCCAAAGAAAAAGAATCCGCCGAGGGCTACAACGTCGCCTGCATCCTCACGCTGCCTCAATACCAACGTCGCGGCTTCGGCAAACTGCTCATCGACTTCTCATACCTGCTCTCCAAGCGCGAGGGCAAGCTCGGCTCCCCCGAGAAGCCGCTCTCTGACCTGGGGCTGCTAGGCTACAGGGCGTACTGGCAGGAGATGATTGTCGATATACTGGTTGACGGCCGTGTCGAGGCTAACATCGAAGATGTCGGTGCCGCGCTGGCTATGACGACAAACGACGTGCTGCATACGTTGCAGAATCTGAATATGCTGAGGTATAGTGGCAAGGGGCATTGTATTGTGCTCACAGATGCCGTGCTCGAGCAGCGCGAGCGCCAGAAGGAAAAGGAGAAGAAGAAGGGAAAGAGGTCGATTGAGCCGGATAAGTTGATCTGGAAGCCGCCCATTTTCTCCGCCGCAAGCAGGACGTGGAATTGGTAGCATCTTTCCGTGCGTGAAATTGAGGTGTTGGAGGCCAAGAGGGCGCGTTCCGTGTCGGGTGGAGCTAGGTGCTGAGCAAGGCGTTGGCGCAGAAAGCGGTATTTGAATATTGCGTCTTGTGCTAGCTGGAATAGCGTTGGTTGATTATACCCATTGATGTAACATTAGCAAACTTTATAAATCCTGCCTGGTTAGTCGGTCGCGTGTGTTGGCGAGGTCCTCTACTTTCTCGTGAGAATGCTGTCCACTTCAATCCGCGTTTTTGGGTCATCTGATCGAGTTCTGAGCTATTTTGGTGGCGATGTTCTTTCAGGATAACATGCTCCTGTCTCGCTGGCAAATGCACCGGCACACGACCTCTATCATACTGCTCTCCAACGTAGCGCTTCTTCCACCTCGTGCTCTCTTCCAGGTTCAAGTTGCCAGCGAAATATAATCTCTCAGCATGTTCTTAATCACTTATCTATCTTACCGCACAAATAACCCAGTTAACCTAGCTAGCTTGCAATAAACCTTTACCAAAGCGACTGTACGATCGGAAGTATACGATTCTGTGCACGTTTGATACTAGTGGGTATGATGATAGGAGTAAGAGTTGGTGGGAAGTATGGATCCGAGACGGTTTTTGTGCCTAGCTAAGGAGAATGGATTGTTCAGGGAGAAAAGGGGAGGTTCTTGCTAATGTCTTGTTAAAACAGTTCGCTTGGTGCTTTGGTGAAGTTTTTTTTTTGTCGAGGATAGGAGTCTGATATTTCGGTTGTTTGTTGCGTTGGAAAAGTGGAATGTGCAACGCCGTATTACGGTCTACAGTTATATATGTGGTAGACCACCAGGCGAGGGAAGATTTAGAATAACAGCGTTGTGAGTTTCAGCTCGCTCAACGCTCATGGGAAGCTAAAGTTTAAGAAAAAGATGAACACGGTTTGAAGATATCTAGGGGAATCCATCTTGGGAGAGTATGGATCAAGAGTCGCAGCTTGAGTTATACACCACCTTGAGCTTGTATTTCTACTGACAGCAGTGAGCTTACACATAGACACCGACGCCACGGACGTAGCCCATCGAAGCACGTATTTCTAGTCTCAAAAAGAATCTTGTTTGCTGCCATGCATGAAACTTAAACAGCCACTCCTTCCACGACGCCCCTAAAAGTTCATCAAATCTGCACATCGTTAGCATCGCCATTCGACCCCTAGATTTCGCGTACTCACCTCTCCCAAACAACGCCCTCTTCGTCCAATCCATCGCCAACAAACACCTCGTCCTAAAACTCACACTCTGCGCAAAATACACACTCCGCCACAGATACACCGCAATCAGCCCCCCACTCCAGCTCAGCCCATTGATATCAAACACGGCCGCGTTCCCAATATACGCCAAGCTGCCCAAGTGCTTGTACTCAAACGCCTTGTACGTCGCCTCATCCAGATCCCCATAATCCACCTCATTGACCGCCATGCCCGGCGCCGCCTGCGCAATCTTGTTGAACTTGCGCCCCAAGTACAAGCCCTGCTGATGCGCGCGCTGCGCCGTGGCGGGCAGCGACGTCAGCTTGCTGTCAATCTGCGCCAGCAGCTCCCTCAGCTCGCCGAAATCCAGCGTCCCTGATTTATCCTTGTCGTACTGCTCAAACAGCTTGTCGAGGCGGCGCAGATGGTTGGCGGCTTGTGGGAAGCGGGTCTTGACGCGCTTGGCTACGCCGCGCCAGTCGGCGTACGAGATCTCCATCGTCTCGGGGTCTTTGCCTTTTTCCCAGGCGAGCGTGCGTAAAAAGGTGACGATGTTGTCGGATACGTTGTTTTGGACCGTGGAGCAGTCGCCGACGGCGTAGACGTCGCCGAGCGGGGCGCCGACGAGGCGGAGGTGTGTGTCGGTTTCGAGGGCGTGGCGGTTGTTTTGGCCTTCGAGTTGGGCGGCTAGGCGTTTGGAGAAGTCGGTTTGGGAAACGCCGGTGGACCACAGGCAGAAGCCCATGGGGATCTCTTTGGTCACGATCTGGCCGGTCTCGTCTTTTTGGGAGAAGAGGATCTTGTCGGATTGTACTTCTTTGACGCGTGAGTTGGTCTGGACATCCACTTGGTCGTGTGCGAATCGCTTCTCAGCGTACTCGGATAGGGCCTCTTCGTAGGTGTTTAGGATATGTGTTCGGGACTGGATGACGTGGACCGAGATTTCGTTGCGGAGTATCCGGGGGAACTGAGCGGCCAAGTCTTCGTTCAGCATGTCAAACAGTTCGGCTGCGAATTCGACACCAGTTGGGCCGCCACCGCAGATTACAAAGGATAGGAGTCTGCGTCGCTCCTCATCAGATGTAGTCGGTAGACATGCCGTCTCGAGGTTGCGTATAACGGAGTTTCGGATGAGACGGGCATCGCTAATGTCTTTCAGAAAATGACAATGCTCAAGACCTTTTACGCCATGCGGGTTGGTGACGGAGCCCACTCCAACGACCAACTTATCATAAGGCACGTAGAAGTGCTGCGGTTCTCCCCGTGGGCCAACAGCCGATACCTCTACGAGCTTCTCCGAGAAGTGTACGTCCTCGGCTTTGGCCTTAAGGAAGTGGCCGCGTACCCTTCGAACGATTCTTCTCACGGGCTCTGCGAGCGATCTCAGCTCCAGTGTTCCTACCGTCGCAGAGGGCAGCATCGGAGTGAATAGGAAGTGATTCGACGGTGATATGACAGTGACGTGGTAGTCGCCTGGGTTCAATTGCTTCAGCAGTGCAACGCTCCCCCAGCCCGTCCCAAGAATGACCAGCTTAGGCTTGTGCTTGACTTCCTTATTTTCAGCACAATCGTCGTCGTCTACAAAGTAATCCGCAATCGGTAGGTTCTTCGGGCCGCCTCTTCTAGGGTTCAGAGCAAGCTCAGAAACAGGCACGTCCTGCGACGAGGCGTCCTCCTTGTATGTTGTCGCATCGTAGATGAAGAAGGCGACGACGATTCCCGTGCTAACGATGCCAAAGATGCCAACCCAGGCAGCGCTTCGATAGCAGAAGCGCAGGAACCTGGATTTTGTTGTAGGCAAGGGCTTGGAGGAAATGGATCGTGCGACGGGCGTCATGCGCTTGCTCAACCCGAGGAGGCGGAGAACGGTCGCGGGTGGCGGCTGAGGGCGCTTCGCAGATGTCGAGGGCCCGCCATTGCTGAACGAGGTGCGTGTCTGCGCTCTTGGAGCTCGAAGGGCCCTTGGTCGTGAAAGGATAGTCCTAGATGAGGAGTTTGAGGTTCGCAACAAGGATCCGGCCTGCCGCGAGAGCATCGTCACCGGGAGGAGGGAGGTTGGAGGAGACGGCGTCGACGTGCCCAGCCAATTGAGTGACACACGACTCTTTTAGGCTGAGGATATCATATAGGGTAGCTAAAACGAGTGTCTGTAGGGTAGAGGAATAGAATGGTGGGAGGTGTAGGTACGATAATTGTTTATTCGCGCGTTCGGGTGACGTAGCTTGGCCGCCATCGGTTAGAAGCTTGACTGGCGATCGCGAGGCCGCGGGAGCTCAACACCACGCTAGCCGTCACCGTTGCTTAGCTGATATCCGCACAATGCCATTTGGCTTAGTAAATGCTTCTAGTGCTTCCAGTATTCTTAGCGCTTCTCAGACACCCTCGAGTCTCCGAAGAAAAAATATCTCATCTTCTGACACGACGACCGTAGAATTAAAACTCTGAGGAACCGTCGTCATATTGGGGATAATTCTTTATGGCGGCCCCCTCTTGATTCCATCATCGAATCAAACATCCCTGCAATACATCTGTAAAAGGCAAATTATCATACTCCATCACGTGTTTGTCACAAAGCCTAGTGACTTTACGGTCATGTTCTGCAATGCTCCCTTCTAGTAGTACAGGCTTGTGTCTTAAAAACCTCCAACCGTCCCATATACACTACTGTACAATCCACTTGTATTAACATGACCAAACCCCTACCATGCCGTTCTTGCGGCCTTCCACCATGTATCCTTCTTTGATTCGGACATGCTCAATGGTTGACAGAACTGTCGTGTCGGAATCATCGACGCCCACACCCGGACCACAACTCCAATGGCGGCCGTCGGTCTTGTCGTAGATTTTCACCACGTCCTCTCCTGCAGCTGTAACAATGCGACGTGCGTCAAACATCATGCTCGTCACGGGATGATCGTATGCATATGCTTCGTATATCGAACCGGTTCTCAAGTCCCATATCTGTCATAGTTAGAGTCTGTCATGTCCACACATTGAAACAACTGACCCGTATGCTCCTGTCGGCGCTTCCCGTGACTAGATGGACGTCGTCGAATTGCAGAGAGGTGACCGGTCCAGTGTGTCCGACAAGACTACGGTGAACCTGGCCACTTCTCAAATCCCATAGCCGCACCATTCCATCGGCGGTGCCACACGCCAGCGCCGCATCGAAAACTTGAACTGCTCCAACAAAGTCGGCTGTGGTGTCTGTCGCACGACCCGTCTTTCGCCACTGGCCGTCGTTGGTAGTCAGGGTCGCGTTGGCTTGCGCTGCTGCCCACAGAACGTCCAGAGTCTGAACACATCTTCCCTTTACAAGATCCCATTGCCTCAGCGTCTTGTCTGCGGAGCCAGACACGAGCGTGTCCCCTCGGAAGTGCAGTGCCGTCACCTCGTCGACGTGTGACTCTAGTGAAAACAAGGGGCAGTCCTGCATGATGGTGGGTGGCGGTGGTGGGGGTGCATCTTCCGAGTTTCCAAAAGTCAGGCCGTCCTCCTCTTCCTCATCATCTTTGTTTATATGGTTGTCTTGAGGCGCGTATTCTGCCTTACTCAGGTCCCAAAGACGGATTGAAGCATCCATCGAGCCCGTCGCCACAATGTTCTCCTCTACCTGGAGGCATCGTACAGACGACAAATGCCCCTCCAATAGTCCTATGCATCGCCCAGCATTAAGATCCCATACCCTTACCGTGTCATCCAAAGCAGATGTCACAAGTGTCCCCCATGGCGCATCGAAGTCCAAGGCCGTGATTGTGTCGTTGTGAGCTGGAAGCTCTCGGATCTTTGAGCCAGGCTGCAGGTGCTCGTGTAGAATAGGCATGGACATCCTCCTCATGGGTCGTCGTCGCTTCGATTTCGGTGAGAGTATTTTCTGGTAAATAGATTCAGACATGAAATCGGCGCCCGTTTCCTCGTTGTCGGCAGTCGTTGGGGTGTCAGGAGACTTGGGAGCCAGTGCAGCTTCATCGTCAAGCTCTTCCTGCAGGTCTTCAATCCTGTTATCCATCTCCAATAAGTCATGCTCCAGATCCGCTTCCTCGTGCTCCATCATGGCGAGCCTGTCCAAGACTACCCTGCGCATCGTGTTAAGATTTGCAATCTTGGTGTCGATCTCGTGTATCTCTGCCGCGCACATGTGCTTCCTCACGCTCATCATCTCCAAGCGATGTGCCAAGCTATGCTTCTGGTTCTTGAGTGAGGCCATCGATGGGGGCATATTCGAATCTTCGTCCTCGGCAGCCTCTCCAATCAGTCGCTGTCCCCTCGAGTTGTGCCTCCCATGCTTCCTACCCTGGCTTTGCTCCTCTGGTATTGAGGCCTGGAAGCCTTGGAAAAGCGAGTATGCATTTGTGTCCTCGGGAATATTACTCAGTAGGTCGTCAGGGAGGTATGCCAAAGCTCGATGCTGAATTTCAGGTACCGATATCCTCGAGCGAACAATCTCGCGAGGCGTCGTCTGTGCGAAGGAGAATACGGAGCGTTGAAGTATGGGTCGACCGAGCTCCCGATGAATCTCCCCCAGGGCGGTCTGATAGTGATGGCTGACGCCTTCGGCACCGATCAAGCTTCCTGCCGTCGCTGTGACTTTTCGACCGAATGCTTGGAGATGTCGCGACTGTGAAGAAAAATTAGACGGGCGTTGGGAAGACATGAACAGGGCTGTACACACATCGGGAAGATTACCGACGAAGCTGGTTTCCTCTTCATCTGGCGGCGAGATGGGCCGTGGGCTCGTTGAGCGACCTCGTGCAGGCGACCCATTGCGGGTGGCGGATGAGGCCATGCGAGCAGTGCGAGGGGGGAAAGAGCGAGCGTGTGACCGACGTAATGAGCTGCACTATGTCATGACTAAGGCAGAGGTGAGCAGAGGTGAGAAGCAAAGTATATGGGGCAATGGCAGGCGGGGCGCGTCGTGACGATGGGTGTTTGGTGTTGTCCACACGCAGCATCAACGCCAGCGTCAGCGCCAGCGCCATCCAGTCGGCTAAGGCTTAAGCAGAGCACCGTCATCGCGCACGGGCTGCTGCTGCCGACAAGGGAGGAAGCCGAACTTCGGGCATCAGCCTTTCACCACTTGCTCGACCATGGCTGCTTCTCGACCAGCATACCTTACCGCCTGGAGTTATGGACTCCGCCATTGACTTGCTGGACGTGTCCAAGGCGCTGGACCTGGCCAACATCCGCTTTCAACTCATGTCCTGTTCCCCGCCATGAACCCGGACAGACGAGCAATAGCTGACCGTGAGCAGACGTCTTGAAGACACAATCACTTTCCACTTTATCGAGCGGGCCCAGTTCCCCCTCAACCAGATCATCTATGAAGCTGGCGGCGTCGAGGTCCCCGGCAGCTCTTTGAGCTTGTTCGACTGGATGCTCTGCGAACAAGAGCGCCTGCAGTCCCTCGTTCGCCGATATCAGTCGCCCGACGAATATCCCTTCTTTCCCGATGCACTTCAGACGCCAATCTTGAAGCCTTTAAACTACCCCAAGATCCTCCATCCCAACGACGTCAATGTCAATGCGAAGCTCAAGGCAAGCTACATCGAACACATCCTTCCAGCAGCATGTCTTCAGACTGGTAGGGCAGACCGGGGCGTGCAGCAGGAAAACTACGGCTCTGCAGCAACGTGCGATGTCAGCTGTCTGCAGGCACTTTCGCGCCGCATCCACTTCGGCAAGTTCGTCGCCGAGTCCAAGTTCCAGAAGGAACCGGAGCGCTTCGCCGCGATGATCAAGGCGGCGGACAGGAAGGGCATAGATGAGGCGATAACGGACGCAAAGGTCGAGAAGAAGGTGCTGGAGAGATTGAGGCTGAAGGCCAAAACATACGGCACCGACCCGGAGTCTGGCGCAGATGGTCAAAGCAAGGTCAACGCAGACGCCGTGGTTGCCATGTACAAGGTAAGCTCATACAAACTCACGTGATGTCCTGTCAATGTCTTACAACGATTCAGGACTGGGTAATTCCTCTCACAAAGGAAGTCGAAGTCGAGTACCTCATGCAGCGTCTGGAGGGTACACAGTGGGCGTGATGTGATTTGAAGGGACCACGCAAGTGCATTGTTCTAGCGTTATCATTCTGAGTGTGGCTCTGAGCATGTTACTAGAGGAGATTTGTAAATGAATGAAAACTGCGCAAGCTCGCAGGACTCGGGTCGGGATATCGGGATAAAAGAAGGCACAGACTCCACCGGAGTATTAGACACATATCAAAGCTATTGCCGCGTGTCGGACGAACCAACGCCGCTGAAACACATTCGGGTTTGGAACTGGACCCCAACCACCACACATGAAACTCGACAGGGTCTCACGTGACTTCGCTCACCCTATATGACCAGCGCTAACCCCGAGCATCTGTCTCCCCAACCCCGAACATCATGTCGCTCATCAATCAAGCGCTGGATCTTGCCCGGAACCCAAAGCACACGCGATGGATATCGCCACTATTACTTGTCGCAGACGCCGGTATTTGCGGGCTCGTGATATGGAAGGTGCCATGTAAGGCTGTGGAGCGCGCGCGCGACAAAACGTGTTGCTAACGGTCTCAGACACGGAAATTGACTGGACAACCTACATGGAGCAGATTGAATTGTATATCAAGGGAGAACGGGACTACAAGAACATTGTTGGCTCGACGGGGCCATTGGTTTATCCAGCCGCCCACGTGCACATCTACCGCCTTCTCTACGCCTTGACCGATCATGGGCGAAATATTCAGCTTGCGCAAATCATCTTCGGGATAGTCTATCTTCTCACCCTGGGCGTGGTTATGCAATGCTATCGCGCAGCAAAGGTAGATAATTTTTCGTCTTATTTATCCTTCCTCGCTAATTTGTTAGGTACCTCCATATGTATTTCCGCTGCTTATTCTGTCAAAGCGGCTGCATAGCATATTCATGCTGCGCTGCTTCAATGATTGCTTTGCTGTACTGGGGCTCTTCTCGGCCATTTACGCCTATCAGAGAGACCAATGGCATCTGGGCACATTCTTCTACACGACTGGGCTGAATGTAAAAATGAGCCTTCTTCTGCCCCTGCCCGCCATCGGTCTCATCGCGCTCCAGGCGCTTGGCTTCCGGGAAGCAATCACGCAAGCAATGATTATCCTTCAAGTCTCGGTAGGCTTCTATAGCATAACTTATGCGAACGCTTGACCTGACTTATTTAGGTTGGCTACGGATACCCGTTCCGGAAGCGAGCGCCATCATACTTTGCAAGGGCATTCGAATTCACCAGACAATTTCTCTACAAATGGACTGTCAACTGGAGATTTGTAGACGAGCAAGTATTCCTGTCCAGGTCCTTCGCCATAGGACTGCTGGTCGCCCATGTAGGACTACTCATCTACTTTATCACATCGCGTTGGATCAAGCCTTCGCGACGAACCGTCGGCCAATTCTGGAAGCTCGTGCGAGAGGGAGAATCGAGAGACCAGGATGCGATTGCCCGGAGGATGAACCCCAACTTCATCATGACCACTATTCTTACTGCGACCACGATTGGCATGCTCTGTGCCAGGTCGCTACACTACCAATTCTATGCCTACATTGCATGGGCAACTCCGTTTCTGCTGTGGAAGGCAGGCTTCCACCCCATCGTCCAGTATGCGCTGTGGGGTGCGCAAGAATGGGCGTGGAACGTGTACCCGAGCACGCCCGTAAGCTCTCTGACAGTTGTGGCAGTCCTTGCGATAACGGTGCTGGGATCGTGGTGGGGAACGAGGAACGACTTTGACTTTGACTTCGACGGCGACAGTATACAGGCAAACGGCTCGGCAGATGCATCGCATGAGCATACGGAATGATTGCCTCACTCGTCGTCCGAGTCTGTCGGTGGCAGCTTTCCGACGGTCGACTCGCCGTCCTCGCTATCCTCGTCGATCGTCGACTTCTTCGCAAATTGTTTCGGCCTGTACATGTATCAAAAAGTGGTTCTCTTCGCAGCACCAGGGGGCCCACCAGTAGTTCATCTTCCTCCACTGCTTCTCGTCCCTCACGACATTCACAATCTCCCCGTCGATCTTGTTTTCCCTATCCGCAAGTGTATTTGAATCGACTAGCACATAGCTTCCCCGCTTTATCCATATCGTGGAGCGAAACTTGGGCTCGAGCTCCACAAGCACTGGCTTTCCGTTCGGAAGCTCCACGTTGTACAGGTTGTTGCCCGCGGCTTTGGTGACTCGAGCGAGGGCCTGCGTCTCGGTGAGTGCGTCGGGGGGCGTCAGTGTGTCTTCGACGGTCGCGTGCAGATTGCGCTTTGGGCGGGGCATTTTCAGCGTCGTGGTGGTGGGGTGGCTGCACGACAGGACAAAATTCAGAGAGCTGCCTCGGCGGAAATGTCCGCCGCTGTGTCCCAACAAGGCAATTCTCGCCGCCTGCGAACCTCGTCCCCGCCATGACCGCGAACGGGAGAGTACCCGACACCCAACAACTCTAGCACAGTCATGGCGAATGTTGATTTTTCCAAGAGTCGGGTGGAGTGCCCTTTCTGATCAAGCTTGCTCTGAATTTCCAAGCTCCACTAGCCATCCCCAAGGACTCAGTCTTGGACGAGCAATTATGTCCACTCGTATCTTCATGTTTGGCCATGCAGATTTGTGACATGCAGAACAGGTGAATAAACGTGGAACATGACTGGCTAACTGTCGGCCCACACAATAGCTCAACTGCAGCTCTGTGGAGACCATAGGACATCTCTAACCGTGGTCATCCCCCGCAACATTATTCAGCACGACACCTAGTCATATCCCCATCACTATAGCGACTTCCTTCTTTAATCCAGATTTCCGCTTACATTTCTCTCTCACACTGAAGCACTTGGCTACTGAAATTTGATTCCTTTCCAATTGCAGGACTGACCAGGGAGCAATTCACAATGGCGTCCGCCGCCTTTCAAGGCTTGTTCAACATCCAAGAATCACCAAGCAGAGGAAGCCAACCAGCAGTTGCCAGCCCGCCAGTTGCACACCAAAAGGTGCACAGTGAAGCACCAGCTGCGATTGAACTGGATCGCATAGCAATTGGAAAACGCTACAATGGACATTCTGATTCTGGCTTTCAGACGCCCACCGATTTGCCTTCCGACCTGCAGGACCCTATCACGCCCATGACTCCAAACGAACTAGAAATGAGTAGGCCTCCTACGCCCAAAAGAGACGAGGCCATTGCACAGACGCAGCGCTGGAACAGCCCGTCCATCAACAAATGGAGATTGCTGAGTTGTTGTCTGACCTACTTTGTGAATGGAATCAGCGATAGCGGTAAGCTAGTCCACAATACCTAACATTACATGATTTCCAGAGTGACTGAAAATGCGCAGCAACCGGTGCGCTGATACCATACATGGAGGAGCAATACGACATCACCTACTCCATTGTGTCTCTTATCTTCGTCGGTCAAGCAATCGGATTTGTCGTGGCAGCCTTTTTCAACAACACAACCCTGCATTGGATCGGACGAGCAAAGATGTTGATGATCGCAGAGGCAATCTTGCTCTTAGCATACATCATCCTCGTTTGTTCGCCGCCATATCCACTCGTTGTCATCGCGTGAGTCCTTCTCGCACCTATTCTACCCTGAGCTGACGTGCCCAGCTTCTTTTTCCTTGGATACGGCGCGGCAATGACTCTTGCACTGAACAATGTATTCTGCGCAAACCTCGACCCATCAACAGCCGTCCTAGGCGCAGCTCATGGTAGCTATGGCATTGGGGGAATCGTCGCACCCATTGCAGCAACCGCCATGGTATCCAGAGGAATACCGTGGCCTCGCTTTTACTTTATACCCCTAGTTCTTTCAGTCGTGTGCATGGCCTCTTCGGGATACACGTTCTGGTCATACATCGAATACTCGCAACCAACACTTCCACTTCTGTCCGAGGTCGAGCGAACCGCAACCCGCCAAACCGCCGTAGAGCAGGCAGAGTCCAAGCTCCACGACTTGAAACTAGCACTCAAGAACCGCGTCACAATCTTCGGTGCGCTTTTCATCTTCGCTTACCAGGGCGCCGAAGTGTCGATATCGGGCTGGGTCATTACGTTCTTGATCAAGTATCGTGGAGGTGATCCAGCGAGTGTTGGTTACGTTACAGCCGGTTTCTGGGTATGTATTACACTTGATTATCACAGCAGTCGTGCTAACACATAGTAGGGCGGCATTACTATGGGGCGCTTTGTTCTCACACACTTTGCCCCAAAGATTGGAGAAAAGACGTACGTAGTCATTCTCATCCTCGGGACGATGGCCTTTCAGCTCCTCGCCTGGCTCATTCCAAACGTCATTGGGAATGCGGTCGCTGTGGCAATCATCGGTCTGCTTCTGGGGCCAGTGTATCCTTGTGGTCAGACCATCTTCGCTCGACTTCTACCGCGCCACGTACAGACAACAGCTATTGGTTTCATTGCTGGAGCAGGCAGCTCCGGCGGTGCAGTCGCTCCGTTCACGACGGGTATCTTGGCCCAGGCAGTTGGCACTTATGTCTTGCATCCAGTCTGTATCGCCATGTACGTTGTCATGCTGGCTTGTTGGTTCGCATTACCTAGGATCAGAAAGCGAACGGAGTGAACGAGAAAACGATCTTAAGGGATAGGGAAGCGTGCTTGCCTTATGAGCGTACGATCTTCGCGTCATTCTCATTCGGATTTGTTGGGCATTGCTTGTGCGCTTTCTTAGTAATGATCGCGGCGTTTAGGGAGACATCGGTGTAAGACGGGTGTGCGCAAGGGCAAGACCGGAGCAATGAGAATACGAGCCGTGTTGGTGAGTGTCATGTGCTTCTCTGCCGTTATTTCATCTTCGCTTTGGTAGCTTGAAGACATACAACCACATATACACGTAGATTACGGAAAGGGTAATTGTTCTAGAAGGGAGCATTGCATATATGGCCCCCATGATCCAGCCTGCTGGACCTGCAGGAGCTCTTAATCAGCCCACCCGGAATTCCGTACCCTCTTACTGTACGATTATCCTCGAATGAAAGGAGGGCGTACCTCGTGGTTGCTGCACTCTTGGAAGCTTATTTTTGCACCAAGGAGCTAGCGGATTTAAGAGGCGTGGACCCTGAACCCCACCTCACACCACGCCTCGTCGCGTCCACACCAGGAGTCCGGACGGCCATTGTACCGCGGCGGATTTACCGAACACCTCCCCACCAAACATGCCGATACGCCCCGGCTGCATTAGACTCGCGTCTCGCAACTTACATCTTGCAGACGTCATGAGGAGGGGAAGGAATACCGTGCTTATTCATCTGACGCACGGTCTCACCTGACGCACGATTATCACGATTTTGTCCAAAACTTTACACCAACGCCACAACCTCAACAT
>ML996259.1:0-71700 GCA_010093805.1 Polyplosphaeria fusca | reverse complement strand
CCCCCTACAACCTATCGATGGCAATACTCGGCGTGTACAGCTCCCGGATAGTTTCAATGGGGGACCTATAGTGTATACTGAGCCAGATAGCTGTTCGTATGAGGATATTGAAAATATATTGTAGCATTGTGAGCTGGAATCGAACTCATGATCTTTCTGCTGCTCAGTGACCCACCAAATCTGATATTGGACGTTAAGGACCCCACAAAAGCTGCGCCCAATGGCAGGGCCATATAAATCTGCTAGTAAATTACATAATCCTTGGCTATTACCCGGGCATGCCCGGGTACCCGGGTATTTTGCCCGGGCGTGCCCATGCCCGTCCGTTGCGAACCCTGGGAGCGGATGGGAATGTCCGGGTTTGGATCATTCGAGGGAAGAGTCCGCGCATGCTCACGCAAATTATTGACGTCTTGCTGATAATTCGCATCTTTTTCGCCCATCAGAATGTCGCGTCTGACTTCCGCGAGCTTGGTATCTCCTAGTCTGTCCCATGTTCCCTTCCCGTCGAAACCATCTACACCTAGAAGGTATAGGTAGTACATAAGGCCGTACCAATCGTCTGAATCAGGTCCCTTCTTGATGGATTCGCTGATGAAGTTCATTGGGCAGGTGAAGTCATATTTGTTCAACCCAGCTGACAAATTTGCCTTCATTATCTGCTTGTTTGCGCCCTCCAAAACCTCCAGCGCAGCGTTGTATTGTGCTTGATTCTCTGCGGTCATGATCTGCTTGACAGCATTTAGTGCCTGCAAGTAGGGCAATTGAGACGAAGCTGGTTGGATGAGGACCTGCTCAACCATTTGGACCAGTGGAAGCTCCGGGTCTAGTCTCGACAGCACGGCTTTCAGCAGCGATTCTCGCGGACTTGCCGGAACAACGACTTTTCATCTCAGATCGTGGCGCCGAAAGTGGTTGACCAATTTCATTGTCCATTTCACTAGCTCAATCCATGCTGCGTGGTCAGACTCGCCTCGGGCCAAGAGTTGTTGGATGGATCGGATGGCTTCAATCATGCGTGCGCTATCCTTTGCGGTAATCTCGAATGTCATATAAGGAGTAGAAGCCGCATCGTTCTTGTCTCTGCTTCTTGTATCTTGCGCCATGATCTCATCGTGACCCTTTGACAGCAATGCGTCGATCTTCTGAGCGTCCACGGTGTTATCGGTCCATGACTTCTTTAGAAGAGTATATACTGGCTGGTAGACGTTGTGAATCAGAGGAGGCTTTGTGTTGACGGCCCAAATATCGTCGCTATCTGTGCACTCCTCCATCTTATCGCTATCAGGTACGATGCTGGGACCTGTCGGCGTATCGATTGGGTTAGCATCATGAACAGTAGGCTGATCACTCTCCTGAGTCCTGATTTCGCTGGCTTCAGAGGTTTGATCCAGCTCTTGAACGGTACCGCTGTTGGCATGAGTAGCCTGCTCTTGTATGGTGCCCCCTTTCGTATCGTCACTCGGAGAACCAGCCCCTGGGGTAGGCTTTGCGATCTTGTCAGCTATGATAGATTGTAAATGAAGAGTAGTGATTGTTTAGATCTTGTTATGAGGAAAGAATGTGGTAGTTCTGCTTGCACTGGAAGAAACTTTAGTCTTATATCACTCGGCCTATGGTTCCGCAAATCACGAGTACGCGTGTCCAATTGGGTTCACTGGCGATTCAGAAGAATCCGGAACTTCATTTCCAAGAAAAGAAAAAGCTTGGCCGATTCTATTTTAAGTCACGTATCTTTGAATCCAGATTTTGAAATTCAATTTGCAAAAAGTGGTTTCTGCGCGATGGAGGCCCTCGTAGGCAGTCGAAACGATCATGTTCTAAGTACGAATAGATCGTAGCAATGATTAGTTCCCTCATACCAAGCCATGTATTTTCTCCAGACTTTCAGTACTTCTCTGCTCGCGACAGGCTATCATTGGAGCGACAATGGCTCTGTGGTGGGATGGAATGCTTCAAGCACTGCTCAAGCACTTCCGACGGTCACTCTCCAGCAGGCACCTTCATCAGAGGTGAAGCAGGTAATTAATATTCTGGTTGGATCATCAGGGAGTTTGACCTTCAATCCAAGCTCAGTGACAGCCTCACAAGGGACTATCCTTCGATTCGATTTCCTCGGTCTCAATCACACGCTATCGGAGTAGCGTGGATCAGAAAGAGGACTGAGTTAATTTGTGTAACTATGGAGGTCGACGGCCATATATACACCTGAGTAGTCCAGGCTGCAGTAGGCAGCAGTATAGGCAACAAGGAGGCTAGTAACAGGCAGCAGTCTCGAGACAATCTAGTGTACGCTTACGCTAACAGTTATCGTACACGATTTGCGGCCACTTTCCCTTCTATACCATTCGCGAACCCTCTTCGGAACGCATAGGAAGTGATATCATCCTGATACCCACACCTCTGCCCAAGTTTCTGAAGATGTTGATGTAGGATACATGCCGAAAGCATTCGAGACGGGTGTATTGATGCTCCCTGTGTTGCTCGAATGACTGGAATCTTACACTTGTCCGCTCGAATTCGGTAGAGCTTAGATCTGGCAGTAGGTGGTGGGAGTGATCGATAAGAGAAATCTTTGACAGACTTTGGTCCTTCAAACGCCCCATCTGCAAGGGCCATAGCGATAAATGTTCGTATAGGACAGGCAAACGCGTGTTCAGGTTTAGTCTCCTCGTGAAGCGTAATTGTTTCCCTAGTATTGTAAGTGAGTTAACCTGACAAGAAGTTCCTAGAACTCACGCTAAGCCCTCATTATTACGCTTGAATTTCCGATATTTGAGCAAAACTTTGAGCTGATATTTCAAAGTATCACCATCCCTTACAAGGTACAGCGAGCAGTCCTCATATGAGATACCCTGGTTTGACCCCCGATGATTGGATGATTCGACGATCTCGCCTAGACGGAGACCCCAATATCCCATCAGTTCCGGAATCCACATAGTCTGAACCATTTCTCTTGGGTGTACCCAGACGTACTCATCGCAGCACAACATGAAATAAATCATGTCTGCTATGTCGGCGTAAAGTGCGACAGGTTTCGATCGTTTGCGTGTGGACGCGCCTTGAAGTTCAGGGAGCTTAGAAATGAACTGTTATGTCTATTAGTAGCCCTCTCAGACAGTGAGTACCGTAGGGGTGTACTAACATTGTAGATCTCGTCGCGTTCTCTAGGACGATACTGGTACTGTTCCTCGTACCGAACAACACGTTCCAATTGATTGAACTCCTTCTTCAAAGTGTGAATACCTATTTTTGCACCAACTCGGCCCCTTCCTTTGCGGACTCTCCATCTCAGGTATGTCTTAATCTGCGGCACCGTAGGCGGTGGCCTGAAAAGACTTTCGCCCCTCTGAAGCGTCGGAGAATTCTTAGCGAATCTATATACATTTACAATCAGTCAGAGAAGTATAGATATGTGGTCGATTCTTTACCTAGTCCAGTTCTTCCGGAGCCGTCGTATGAACGGAACTTCGTAGTTTTTCGGTTGAACAGAAACTATCGGCTCTTGAGCGCCTCCCTCAAGCTCAAGTGCAAGATCTGAATCGTAATCGCTGTCATCAGTCGACATTATCAATGGAGAGAAGTGCATGAGCCTTGGGAAGAAAACTAGGCATGAGAGAGCTAGGTATTTGGACGAGACCTGCGGCCATTATAGGCCCATGTACTCCTATGCACGGTGCCACGGTCTGCTCTAACAATATCCAACACATTGCAGCTGCAAAGGGGGGTATATTCCCGTCGAGTATCATAAGCCAATGGTTCGCGATGCAAATGGTTTTCGGAAATCCGGAAATGAAGAACGGAAAAGGTTCGTGCTCGTTTAGCGCGATTCCTCCACAGTAAGATGGAGTAACCGCCTTTCCAAAGGTAAGGTTAAGAAACAGCTACACTGCAATCGCAGCCATTGTCATCTAATATGTTACGCTGTAGAGCATGGCAATCATGTCTTCGCACCAAAGGAGGCGCCTTCTCAACCCTTTCGTGGGAAGCGTTGGCGTAGTTTTAGCGAGCGGAGTTCGGCACACAATCCGGCTTTCGAAATCTCAAAATTGAAAAACGGGACATATAATCACAGCTCGCACGATTTTGTCATCGAACACATCGGGCTTGTGGTTTAGTGGTATAATTTTCCCTTAGCATGTGATCTCTATATCACCAAGCGTGGGAAAGGTCCTGGGTTCGAGTGTGTAACCCACCGCAGACGTTATTGAACTCGCACTAATATTGTCTAGTTCCCAGCAAGTCCATCCATGGTTGCCTTTTTTTTTTGGCTTTTTACATCAGCGTATGTAATTATTCATATGGATTTTCCAGATCGTAAGAGTGGATGTGCGGAGAATCTATGATTGTGGGCATGTATGAGACGAGTGGTTTTGGCTGGACACTTTACAACCTTTTTGGGCGCCCATGCGCGCAAGCTTTGGACACTCTTTGTGAATATTTTGAGTCCTCCACGTGAAAGTGGTCTTTTTCCTTCTGCATCTCCCACAGTTTATTCTAATTCCCAACCAAGCAGCTGGTTGACCAACTTGACCTTGTGACAACTAGGGATTTCTGTCGAATGCGCCCCCACCGTGCGAATAACAGCTTGATGATGGATTAACAATGATGTCCTCTTTGCAAACCGGGCATCATGCTTCGACTTCGGAGGGTAGAGCGTTGTGATCAACGAAGTCTTGCTTCAATTTCCAATTGGTCTGTTTTATTGATATTAGGCGTTTTTCCTCTAACTATTTCTCTTATTTCGAGATAATGTTGATGAGATAAAGGAAGTCAGACTGGTTAGGTCGTTGTTGAACAAGGTCCTGGAACCTTCATTACCTGGTTGAGGCTCTTTGAAAGACTTTCAACATTTGATTGAAATCGATCAAGCTGGGACACTTCATCTTCAGATCCTTTAATCGTATCATTCAGTACGGAATTTCGAGGGCAACGATATTGAGGATTCCACAAGTCCAGTGGAACAGCTTGCATTGAAGCTTCCAAATGCTGATGTTTGTTCCAAAGTTTCCTTAGCTGCTCTACGCTGACTGCGTTGACCGTCAAATAGTTTCCACAGCGCTCACAAATCACTCTTCGACATAAAGTAGAAGCGCCAGTAGACCCAATCGTCCATGTGGCATTTTTAACCACGTACAGGGACTCTCCGCTTGGGAGTTCCGTATTTTCCTCGCAGACATAACACCAAAGTACAACTTCTGTGTGATACATTGATGGTTCTGTCTGATATCTTAATAGAGCTCATTAATTCACTCATGACCTTCCTGCACGTTGATACCCATCATCTCCCCGAGCGAGCGTGCTGAAGGCTTTGGATGTAAGGAACCGGTACTGTATATTCTCAAGGATTCAGATCTTTGTCAGTGGTGCCGTGAGCGGAGACTAAAGCCTGCGGAGAGCGAGCAATTTTCTTTTCCGTACCGTCGTCATAGGCCCGAATTGTTCTAGATTCCCGCATTGCTTTCTGCTAGGCTCTAGTGTGGAAGTATTCGCGATTGAAGCAAATTGTCAGGTCAGCTATCCTTGTAGAAACTTCTAAAACGTGGTCTTGCTGAACAGCAACATCGCCCCCTGCAGGTGCGTAGATCAATGCTTGTGGATAGCTTGTGGATGGCTTGCAAAGAGGAGGGATTTTCGAAAAATAGTCTTAGTTGGCGTTCTGGTAGGAGTCCTCATACAATAAGTGAAGAACGGCATCCCGGAAGGTCCCCACAGCGAGATGCTTGTTACGTTTAAGTCCTTAGGCGGGGAGTCGACGATGTTGGAGGTGCTAGAGGATCGGTTGGGAAGTGCCAAGCCACAAAAAAAAAACCCCCAGAAATGCCAAAAAAGAACGCTCGACACCACTGGGATTCGAACCCAGGCCCTCGAAAGGATAGGCTGGCTGATCATAGATCATAGCAGGCCTACGCGATAACCACTCCCTACATACTTGTTAGTGCGTTACACCAATAGCGGCATCAGTGGTGCTTACGCCATAGTGCCATCAGAGCCCACTCGACTAGTTCACCTCGAATGATGAAAGTATTTCTACGTTTGTAAATATATAGAGATACGCAAATAAAGGGCAAAGGCTCCGCCACGTTGCGCGAGTGAGCAGCGCTAACGGGCACAGACCGCTACCGGTACCCCGCATTCTCAGCTCTGAAATTTCGAAGGGCGCATGCACGGGCTGTCGCCAACTCTAAACTGTGCAATATTGACTCCTCCGCCCCCACTCCCAGCCACGCGCTCTATCGCTATGCATTCCAATTCCTCGATACGACCTTTTTGGTATCTTGTTTTCACCCCGAAATGATGCGCGGACCCTCAAAGCCCCACCGAGCAGCTCAATCACGAACGTCGACCGCGGGACCATGCGACTATGATGCGGTCAAGGCTGTATTGAGCGATACCCTGTAGATTGTTCCTGGCGAAGAAGCGGATGTATTTACACCTTTATCAATCGAGAGCACGCACGAACACATCGAAAGCCAGTCCCAATTCTACGAAGCCGAAGTCTGCTTGTACCTCCGCTCCTCCCAGTCTCAAACCCGATTTCATCCGTACCCGATAGCAGCGAGCTTGACAGTGATACTTCAGAGGGTGGATGTGTCTACTCAATCTCGTACATTGGGATGTTCTCAGATGAGGATAGAATCAAGATCTTCCGGTTCTAGGCGCCAATTTTCGCATGGTCTCAGTGATCGATTAGACGCATATTCGTGGTCGGATGAAGGTGAGGCTGAGGGTGCTCAGAGACGGCAGCCGTTTGAGGAGAACAAGAAGCGGGAGGATATTACGGAAGTTAGAAAGGACAAGGAGTTATCACGCAGAGGTTTTAGTAAGACCAAAAGTTCAAGAACAAAAGTTTAGATATGGGAGATGACGGTATAGCTACACAGGACAGGATAACCGCAAGAATTCTGCATAAGTTGATGGGGACATATCACATTGAAAGGAAGCCTGCTCGGTATGTCGACTAGCGATACACATTATATGATCTTTCGAATTAACGTTACAATACATGAAAAGCAATGGCCAGCAAAGGAGCATTTGAAGGTATCCCAACTTAACATAGTTGCAATTCTTGATGCAGCTGAACGCTGAAGGTTCTACTCCCGAAGCACTCCGACTTCTGGAATTGCAACAAGATTTGGCAGACCCATTACTTTCCTTGCCACGGTCGATGTAGTCAAAATTATGAGTCTTCCAGCTCAACGAAGATACGTTCCGGCGATCAGAGAACTTCAAGCGTCTGGTATCTTTTTTGGTGCAATGTGAAGCATCTTTGTATATCGCCATGTAACCTCCCTTTGTGGACGGGACCAGAAAGAATTGGCCAATTCTGTATTCAACTTTGCCTCACTCGTTCAGGAGATACACAATTGGTTCACTGAGCATTAGCATGCCATGAAGTCAAGATCGCACATTGCTCCACCATCAAAAGTCTGCGGGTAAAGACTCCCTACGAGATTATCCCAAAGGACCCAGTCTGTTGATGTCTCTACACCAAAAGGTCCTTGCGCTGCGGTTGCTGCGGCCATTGGCGAAACATTCTGCGGTTGTGGTGAATCTAGCAACACATCTGTGTGCTCGTTGCTAGTTGGATTCACATCAGACGTTGCCGTTTGCTTCAGTATTCTGATGAAATCAGGATCGCGCATCGGCATGCGACCCTGCTCTTCGAGGATCTTCTCCCGATGATCCCAAGCTTTGACTGTCAGCTTTCGCACGGCAGCGTGGAGGTCGTTCTTTCTTTCCGAGAGAAGAGTCGGACGGTCCTTGTACACCTGTTCAACATGTTCCCACGCCTTATCCATTGGTAGGTTGGTTGAAGCATGGGCAAGATAGTGAAGTACGAAGATGAAGGGATGCCAGATGAAGAAAGCATTCTCGCGCCACAAGAAGCATTTGGTTGCCTGCGATCGCTGAAGTACATTGCCGTATTCAATGACTTTTAGAGCCTTTTCGTAAGTGTTGTCTCTCTCTTCTTGGGACATGTCTTCTCTTTTACCAGAAAGGTCCCATGGTTGGCGCGTGGCCAGGTAAAGCATGCACAAAATGGATCGTGCAGTGACAGATACCAGATAGTGTAGAGGTACGGTGGGGTCGCAATATCGTAGATATCGTACTTCAAAGTGAGAGGTTATCTCGGCAAGAGCGCGGTCTTTCTCAACGAGGCTGACCGAAGGGTGTTTGAGACGTGTCCAGCTGGCATCGTATTCATTCCGCGCATGCTCCCCGCACTTGAGCGTCTTGAAGAATTGGCCAAGTTCATACCGCATTCGGACAAACATCATTTCCGTCGCACCTTCGCGATCTTTGGGCAGCTCTTGCATATCCTGATTGAGATCTCGATCGTCGAGATTAGCAGGGAGTTTTGTGTCCCAGTCAACATTCGCTGCGCCGATATTCGTTACCTCTGAAGAAGTTCGATCAAGGACAACAATCTGCCACCAAAGCCGGCGTCTCATTTCTCTTTGAAACGGGGAAAGGTGTGCACTTCCGGTCTCCTTGTGTAAGCCCATGCGCTGGCCAATGCGCACAGCTATGCCCGAGAGCACCCACATGGAAGCAGCGTCGCATATGAGCCTTTCTCCAAGTAGATACAACGTAAAGGCCTGGAGGGTGATGATGTCAGAAGTACGGAGGAGACATGCTCGAGTGAGGGCAGCCTGACAGCATTTACGATATCTCCTAGATAAGAGATCTTTCGGTTCTCCGATGGAAGCCAGTGTGTCTTCAGCAGACATCGAGATGACGGCCAGATGGTAGATTGAGAAGAGAAGAGCATTCACGTTTGCTGGAACCTGGCCCATTCGCGCCGGATCAATGTTTTCGAAGAGAAGCTTTTCTGTCGTGGGCGCGTGGAACAGTTTCACAAGCGGATCAACATTGTCTCGAAAGACATTCCAGAGTCGCCTCGTGATAGTTGGTTCGGGATGGTAGGCCGTGGCATCCAAGACGTCACCGATCTCTGGATCAAACAGAAATTGTGCATCATCAGGGGGGCTGCATTTGCTTGCAATATCAAGATTGGACCTGCTAGGGAGATGGAGATCTTGGTTTTGCGTATAGTCTTGATTGGTGACATCTGAATTTAAATGGTGTAGCCCTTGGTCGACAGGTCTCCAGAGGTTGCCGTTGGTGAGTTGTGTTGATCCCTCTTCAGGCAGAACCATGTTTTCTCTCGCTTCGTGAACGCTATCGCCATTCCCAGAAGGGCTTTGAGCATGAGCGGTAATCGTCTCTTCGCCGTCGCTGGACATGGACGGAACTCGACAAGGAGACACTCCATGGAATTGGTTTCTTGGCCCGATAGAGTCTGCTGCAGACCCACCTTTGTTGGCAAGCAGATCTGGATCCTCCGCGATGGCATCTTCAATATTGATACCGAATTTGATCAACAGCTGTTCATATCGTGCGACCCGGGCATGTAGACCGAGCACGGCCGCTTTTCGTGGGCGCCGCTTTGTTGGCTGAGGGTTTCTGTACTCGCATAATACTTGGGCCTTCCGGCAGCCAGAGCAGGGTTGCTGTGCTTTGTTTTGAGCCTTGGCTCAGTCGGAAGAAGTGTTCACTTACCCCTTTATCGCATTTTACTAAACTGGCGTGTTAGCTTTTTGATAGGCACAGAGGCGTAAGGATATGGTCTACCTTTTCGCTGTTGGCATAGAATACACGAGTGCTTCTTCGTCGAAATAGATAGGATATCCGCCGAAGTACTCCTCTCGATCGATGTCATAGTCGCGTTTGTCAAGCATAGTGGAAGCTGGCTTCGCGCGTCAGGTCATTGCGGGGGATGGATGCGAAAAGGGCGACGTTCGGCGCCGACAGCCAAAAAAGGGTAGGAAAAGTCCGACGACGGATTTGGTTAGCGTCAGACCACGCGTCTCCCACCCCTTCCTACCAACACCACCAATCTTTCATGCTGATGGCATGTCAACGGAGACGTAGCAAAACTCTCTTGCTCGAGGACCCCTTTGTTTTATGATAGCGACAATGGCTTTTGATGCAAGACTTCTCCAGCGATTGCGCTACTCAATTACAAGCACGAGCTTGACCAGTGGCGATCAACTCCGACCCTGCTTCAGTCTCAATCTCAAGTCGCGAGTCTGGATTTCTTGTCCATGCCATTTTCTACTAGATTGGATGTAAAACTTGTTTTTGGTGATGCTGGCAACGGCTCGGAGAACATATTCACTTTCTTGTACCCGCTTCCGATCGAAATGCCCCGAAACGCTGCTGCGACCACCGAGATGCAATTTGACGAGGAATATTTGACGCGCTCAAAACTGCTGCCCTCTTTCTCCTTCATTCCGTCTTTATGCACGCATAGAATCAAACCCTGCGGTCCCTGCCTCCCTTCCGTTGACGCAACATGTCGACCGCTCAGTCTTCAAAAGAACACCCCAAACACCTCGAACCCCCAGCCGAGTCCCTCAAACCAACCAGGCAATCCAAGTCACGCTATGCCACGACCAAAGAGCTTTGGGCCATCATACCAGCCCTCCTCCTTCTAACCTTCCTCGTCGGCCTAGTACGCACCCTCCCGCCGCCCCGTTCCCATTCCTATAACAATAGCACTCACGTCGCCTAGGACAAGACTATCATCGCAACCGCCACCCCACGCATCACGGACACATTCCACTCTCTCAATCACGTAGGCTGGTACGCCTCGTCCTACCTGCTCACCTTTGGTTCCTTCCAACTGCTCTTCGGCCGCATCTACACCTTCTTTCATCCAAAATGGGTGCTTATCTCTGCTATAGCAATCTTCGAAGTCGGATCTGCACTTTGTGGGACTGCGAGTGGTAGCAGGGCTTTGATCGTGGGGAGGGCAGTATCGGGCCTGGGTGCGTCGGGGATATTTGGGGGCGCAATGGTGGTGATTGTGCATACCATTCCCTTACACAGGCGGCCGACATATCAAGGTGAGTAGCCAGAGCAGTTTGTATTCAAAATCAACGCTAAGAGAGAGAGAGGGATCGTGGGCGGAGTGTCTGGAATCGCGTCTGTGGTCGCCCCGTTGCTCGGTGGAGCGTTCACGAGCAAGGTTTCATGGCGATGGTGCTTCTACATCAACCTCCCCATTGGCGGACTCGCTGTCTTGCTGCTGGTTCTCGTCTTGGATCTCGAATTTCCCTGCAAGGAAGCCCTCACATGGCGCCAGAAAGCTGCCAAATTGGATCCACTCGGCACAATCGCTCTGGTACCAGGTATCGTATGCCTCTTGCTAGCTCTACAATGGGGCGGCTCGACCTTTTCTTGGGGTGATTGGCGGATCATTCTCCTGTTCATCTTATTCGGCACGCTCACTCTCGCCTTTGCATCCATACAGCTCTGGAAACAAGATTCCGCCACTGTCCCACCTCGAATCGTCAAGAACAGAAGCATTCTCTCCGCAATGTACTATGCGCTGGTCAATGGCGGCGTCATGATAATTCTCGTCTACTACATCCCACTGTGGTTCCAAGCTATTAAAGGGTCCTCGGCCGTCCATTCTGGAATCCAGAACCTAGCCGCCATCCTCGCACTCGTGTTCGGCAATACATTTACCGGCCCAATCATTACAAGGGTTGGGTATTATGCGCCCTTTATGATAGCATCAACCGTGATTGCATCTTTTGGTACTGGAATGATCACAACCTGGGGCGTTGGAACAGGACCTGGGGAGTGGATTGGCTATCAAGTGTTGTGGGGGCTGGGATTTGGTATAGGCATGCAACAATCGATGCTAGCGGTTCAGGCTTCGCTGGAGCGCAAAGACATTGCTACAGGCATCGCGATGGTAGTTCTTTGCCAGACACTCGTAAGCTGTGGCCGCCAGTTCCTCTCTTATAATCCATTTTGCTAAAACTGGTCCTTTAGGGCGGCGCCATCTTTACCTCAGTCGCGCAGAACATCTTTGCAAACAAGCTCATTCAGAATCTCGGTCATCTTTCGAATAGCGATCCCACAACTGTCGTTCAAATAGGCGCTACGGAGTTTCGATCGGCGGTGTCCACCCAAGACTTGCCACTGGTCCTTACAGCGTACAATAGAGCCGTCGTTTCGGCTTTCCGCGTGGCCCTAGGCTTATCGTGTGCGTCCATTATCGGAGCTCTGACCGTGGAGTGGAAGACCATCAAGAAGAGTAAGCCAGCACCAGCGGAGGACGTCGAAGGTAAGATGGCAAAGGCCGTGGATATCTCGAAGCATGACTCTGAGAACGGATCGGGAGTCGCGTAGGTAGGTAACCTTTGTCATGATCGAGTAAGGCAGAACATGCTTTGGATTTTCAAGACTCGTGTGCATACGGCGTTATACCCACTCTACTCGGCCTTAAAAAGTGGTGACATGGAACAATGTAATTTGAGCATGTCATGAGTGAAGGATATTTCTTTAATTGAATGGAGATAGTGGTACAACATCCGTATTCCTTTCCCCGTCGTTGTATGTGGTATCTTTCTAAAGCCAACCCAAGCAGCGAAGTGAGAGTCTCGGACGTCCCCGTCGTATCCAATCCAGAAAATCTTTAAAGACCCGATTAACTCCTTTACTTGACACATACCTAGCATCAAGCGTTCTATGCACCAACGTCGACTCCGTGGCTCATGCAAAGCTCGAGGTCACCTCCAACAAAAGACCAGGTTCGTGCCTCTAATGTGGTCAGGACGGCCCCTCCTCTCCCTACACTTCCGCGGCTAGGACGCTGCCACTCCCAACGCTCCCACCTAGATCCCAATAATTGCGCCCGCTGTTTGCGCTGCGTTTGCTCTTCTTCGTGCTTTGGCTGGCGCACGACGAACTACTCCTCACCTGATTCCGCAGCGAGGCTTGATGGTTGAGGTGCTGTCGATACATTCCGTCTTTCCTCTTGGCCTCTCGCGCCGACGACTGCGACGGTAGAGCACGTTCTGCGTTCCGGCTAACTAGAGGGTGGTGTTGCCGAATGATCGCAGCCCGTCGAGCAGATGCCGACTCGTTTGTTCTCGTCGTCGAGGCCGGGCCGGCTTGCCCTGGCGGTGCGCTCGAACTCCTTCGAGGTTGAGATGAGGTACTTGACCGGCGGGACGAGAAACGCTTCACCAAGAAGTTGAATACCATCTTTACGTCGAGCTCACGCTCCCAGTAATCGCGCTCTCGCGCTGATTCTTCCGTGGCGCTCACATTGGGCTGTGGGTCACGGAAGGAATCCAAAGGGTCTGTCTCTGGTTCTTCTTCGATACCCCATAGCGATGCGTCACTGTGCGTTTGTTGAGCAGGTAGAGTAGGTGCGAAGAGAGCGGCAGTGGGCGACGGTGCAGAGCCGTGGGACGTCGTCAGAGGCGAAATGTCCGTGACTAGTGAAGCAGTGACTCGCGAGGTGTCCAATCCAGCATACTCAGGGACATCTTGTAAGCTACGGTAGGTGGAGAAGGCACCGGGATGTTCAGAGAGCTGGCTGATAAGAATGCCCAGCTCCCGCGCCACTCGTTCGAGCAGCCGATGTTCCCACGGCGCGCCTGGAATATTTGAAACGTCAATGTGAGAAACCATAGAGTCTAGTGGTGTCCTTGTTGTCGACTCTTCTTCAAGCTTCGACATGGCCTCCTCGGGCAACGCTTCGCCGAATATGACGGATAACGTGTTGTCGTCAATGCCCATCAGATCTCGAATCACCCGTCTTGTAAGTCGCTGCCAAAACGAAAGGTTCTCTGTGCTATCATCGGAGGCTTCGCTTTGGCCGTCGGAGAGTGATCTAGCTGTTTGTGTAGAGCCAGCGCTTTGCGCGTCGTTTTGAGCACTGTCTGCTCGACTCCTTGCGGCGCTGACCATGCTCATTCTCCGCCTTCTCCGGGTCTCCCTCTCAATCTCCTCCAGCAACGCGTTGCTCTGCTCCAGCCTCCACTTCTCAATCCTCTGCCGCCTATCCTGTTCTTGAAGATCATCATCTGCATCCTCCAGAGCATCGAGGCGCCGCTGGACGCTGGACCGTCGTCGCGCATGTCGTCTCCTTGGTGTGTGCCTTTCGAATTGCCAAAGATGGTCTTGCATCTCAGCATCGGGTTGGAAGGTGCCCAGTCCGTCATGGGTGGGTAGAACAGTGTCTCCACTCTGCTGTGGCCGGCCGGCGGGAGAACCATACTCGGAGGGCTCATGGAAGGCATGCAGCCCATCGTCCAAGCTGTCCAGTTCCTCTCCCTCCTCTGTCCCTTGTTCTGTAATGTCGTCATCGTGCTGATCGGATCGGGCGGCGGTGTCGAGGGAGCCAAAGTCGCTGAGGCGCGACAGTCCCGCTGTGCGCGGAGTGCGCTCTGTCGACGTCGTGTGGGTGCGCGCCGTAGTTGAAGGCGCTGCGGGAGAGAAGAGGACCCATTCTTCCGACTCCTCCAAAGGGCGCTTACGCTGTGGAGAGGAGACTGGGTCGGCCTCAGCGAGGGGTTCTTGGTATGCGAGCTGTCGCGAAGGCTGAGGACGGTGATGCTGTCGGAAAGCCATGTTTGGAGTGCTTCGTGCCTGGATTGGAGACGGAAGGGTATATGACGGGTCACTCAGATGGGGTGCAGGGGGGTGGAGCAGTCACACCGAGAGCGGAGTGGTGATCTGCGAAGCTGGATATGGCGGTGGGGACCGGCGTCGACTCGAAGGACGAGGTCTGCGCGGGCGTAATGTCAAGCAGGCTCGAGCATGCCGCTACGTGTCCCCGATGTGTATCGTGAGCGAGTTGAGAAGTGCGATGGTGCGATGGTGCGATGGGACGGCGATATAGCAGTGGCAGGTCACACTACCCGCGCTAGCCCTGGGATGATGATGATGTAGGGAGCAATCCAATCTGGTTTCAGACGCGCTGGTCACAAGCGCAGCCGCGGAAGGCGCAAAAGGGTGCACCGAGACGGCGCGCGACTTGTTTGATGTTTTCTGCGCCTGGAAGTGGTTGAGACGTGGATGCGATGCGGGTTGGGGAGGTTGGGCGCGATAAGATAGGGCCCGTGGATGCTCCTGCCAGGCCCATTCCTCCATTCCTCCATTACTCAACGCTAGCCGGCCAGCTTGCTGATGATGAGATGAGCCAGCCTCCCTGACGCCCGGCCGCGGCAGTGACTAATCTCAATCGGTCTCGCTGGTCGAATTACTGGCCACAGCAGGTGGGCCGACATGGCCACCGCTTCTCTCCCCCACGGCTCAAGACTCGACATTCATGAATGCACAAGGTGGCTGACAGCATAGACTCGGCCAGCCAGTATAGTCCAGATTCTTGGGGTATCAATGGATTGCATTCAATCATAGGTATCTTGCGAGCTCATGGTACAGTAGAGTACAGTCTGCGGGCGCTGCCACCCAAACACGCTCGCCTGTCACGCCCGCTAAACTAAAGAACGAGCGAACACTGCGAAATCCATCGTTCCTCGACGAACAGACCTAAGCAACCTCGTCTTCCGGCCTGGCAAACCGTCGCACGTCCTCCTCGCTCATCTCCTCTCCCTCCCCAACACCGTGGAAGCGCTTCACCTGCGAAGTCCACCTCTTTGGCCCTGTCCACGTCTTCAGCTGGCATTCGCCATTTCCTTGGCAAATCTCCTTCCTTCCCAAGTTCTTGAAACGAGGGCCCAATGGCCCGTTGACGTAATGGTATTGTCCTACAAATCGGTACTGCCGGGGATCGCTGAGCGGATAGAATTTGTCCCCCCAATGCCCCATGAAATAGAACCACCCCAGGGGCGCGTCAGGGTTGAAGGTGGATGCGCGCAGAGTGTCGTTCTTGTAGTCGTATGTAAAGGAATACATGTTTAGTAGAGGGTCCCAGAGAGGTCCGCGGTCTGTCTCATCGTGGAGGATGCCGCCTGGCAGAACATATGGGTGTAACCCAGGTGTTGCATACATGGCGTGTGTGCCTGTAGCAGAGAAGCCCACCGGCTGCCTTTGTTAGCCATGTCTACAGAGTCATACGTTGAATGACGCTTACTCTCTTTCCAATCTTCTCAATAGCGTCATAGGTGTACGCCTCGCCGAAGCTGTGTTCACTGAAGAAGACAGCCTTGGGCTCGCCGTGATGAAAGCGAACGACCGTGTGCTCCCAGTCGCCTACATGGTTTCCGAATCGGACGTTGAATACAGTGTTACCCAGATTGTAGCTGTAGAAAAAGAACCAAAAGGCATCAACAACACCGTCGCCCTTATCCACAACAACAAGCACCACAGGCGCATCGCTTCTTCCACCAACCACCTTTTTCCCCATCTTCTTGCGCCGTAGCAGCTCCGATTGCCAGATCTCGTCATCGATAAGCTCTTCTCCCTCCGGCGTATTGCTAGGGATAGGAACAGGTGACGTTGTGGCTCCCGGGGGAGGTCGAATGCCGCCTTTGTCTACCGTGTCGCCAATCCCGACGTTCCACCACTCTCCCTTTTCGCTTTCTGGAGCTTTTGTAAACTTCCCTTTTGACCAATCGTCCCAGTCATCCCAAGCACCGTCATCGGAATCATCGGGAACACTAGGTATATTCGTCTTTCCTCCCAGCCAATCCGGGCGGTCTTCGACGTTATCGTCGCTTTGCAGATACACAAAGCGGCCCCATCGGTTAAGATCGTCCAGATCCGTAAGATTTGGATGATCAGATGTGGCTTGGAGTGGCGTATAGTTCAGATGAGGAGTGGTATGGATAAGGTGCTCTGCGATATCGCCTGGCCAGAACTCTTCGCCAGAAAAGAGGTAAATGTACGGTGCGTATTCTGAAACGTACTGAGGTATTTCTCGGAGGCGACGCTCGTCGGCAGATAAGTCTTCGAGACGCACATTGGAACTGTTCCAGAACGCCTTCAGGTCGACTGTAGTATCAGAAAGTGGCTCTTGTTGCTTCATAATTTTGGTCTTTGGTTTCGTGGTCCACTTCGACTTGTCCAAGTGTGCCAGCCCACAGAATCCAAACCAATTGCAAACATGGCGGTCCAGCCAGGAATTCGAAGAAGCCACCCAGCTTCTTTCATCCGCTCTTTCTGACACGGGCGTCAATTTCTCGTAGAGTACATTTTGGTAGACTTGCGAAAAGGTGAACAGACTCAAGAGAGTCCCGGCAGCAGCGGCAGCAGGTTTCCTGCCCTTCATCTGTGTTTCCGATGCGCTCGACGACCCGTCAACGGAATCCGACTGCCTCGAAGCTTGCCCGGGTGCCTTGTCATCCGAAGAATGCTCGGTAGTGATATCGATTATAGGTCTGAGGTCGTTGTGGGGCGCGTCCTGCGCGATGGCTGTGAAGTCCTCGGGACTTTGGGGGGGATGAACCGTTACCGGAGGATATGTGGGAAGGACGACGGAGGCTCTTGCGGGTGAGGAAAGCGGTTGGTAGCCACCCACGAGGGGCACCTGGCCACCTCCATGGTGCACATAAGGCACGATAGGCACTACACCGACGGCATTGATTAGTGCCAGGCCCAATAGTAGGAAATGACTCTGTGGGGAGACATGGACAGCCGACAGTGCCGGAGCTGACAAACAATGGTCAAAGGTGCAGAGGTAAAGTCCGGGCGAGGAGGGTTGGTCATGGAAGTGCGCGGAAGATCGACATGTGGGAGGGTATAGTGGAGGACAGGGTCAGCTCTGAGAGCTAATGAGAGTGAAAGAGGAGGAGGGCGGAATTACGGAGCAGCGACAAATGATGACTTGGACATGCATCGGAGGTTCGCGGAGCAGCCAGGAACGACTTACTTGTTAATGTTAACCCCGCCGCCGATGCAGGAGCAATTCGTGGGTGGAGACGCTGATGCGGTCGGGTCGAGTGGTAGGCTTAAGACGACGATGGCAAACGACAGCGGCGCATGTCGAGCAGCGAGGACAGAGCTCGGACACGCTCCTCTCAGCGCCAGCTCTGGGGAGCTGCGCGATGAAACGGGCTGGGCTGGGCACACGTCGTCGTCACTAGGCCCGATAAGGCGCGATATCGGCAATCCTCCTGCGGCTTATTCAAGGTGCAGATAGCTTGGCGTCGACCTCGTTCTTCATGTCTTCGCGAATGGTGCTATGTTGGAGGGGAGCTGCACAAACAACCTGTCATGGAAGGGCTGTGGTGGGTTGAAGAGATGAAAGGCAGCGCCAAGACGCCATCTTCTGTATCGGTGAATCCGAACCCGCGCTCGCCATACCTTCTATGCTCCACCATCGCGACCATCACCGGACCAAGTCACAAGGACAGGTCCATCCACCTTATTCCAGCATGGCGGATTTCGACGACGATGAATGGGAATATGAATATGACGAGGTCGAGACAGAGGACTTCTACGTCGCGCTAGACCTGTCCAACATCCCCAGCAGCGGTCGAGGTACCACGCCGAAATTCACGGGTCCCAGCTCCGGCCATGAGTCTCGGCTGTACAATCGTCTGAGAGATATTCATCAGAGCGAACGAGATGCCTCTCTTCCACTAAACGACGAACGGTCCGCAGGACAGATCCAGATCTCTGGCCTGCATACTCAGAATCCTTTGATCGTATACAATGGTCAGTTGCTTAGTTGCAAGTGGGCTTCAACTGTCGGCACCGAAATCTTCTTCGCAAAACCGGAGGAAGGCTCACTAGAGGAGCCTCTTCGCAAGCTACCATCCGTGGACCTCATTGGCTTTGGTTCCACTAAACTCATGGCCACCTCAGCCCGACTAAGACTGCGCAACGAAGCCTTCGGTCAGGTGGAGATGGATGATCAGCAACCGACGGATGCAATGGAAATCTCCGAAGATACTGGAACTCCGACCGAAGCAACACGCCTCCCTGCCCCCAGCTTCATCGAGCGCCTGAATCAAGCCAAAGCTAAGAGAGGAGATCAAACGCGAATGGCCGTGTTCAAGGGATCTGATGGCGCTCATCTCGTCGCCGAAAAGGTCATGAGGGGGAGTTCGCTCACCACCAAGCACAACACGCAGGCCAGGGACATGACCATGCAGCGCGAGCCAATGCACTTTCATGGTCCAGGTCCATGATTGTGTATGAGAGGAACTGAATCAGCCACAATATCATGCTTTTTCGGGTACAGCTGGCAGCGGTATCCGCTGCAAATCAGAAACGAACTAGACACAAAAAGCAAGGACATGGTCGACCCTGCGTAAGCCTTTCAAATATGTGTAGTCTCTAGAAAGTATAGCGGGAATCCGGAACAGGTTGCAGTTGCCACTGCCTCCAATTAGGGCATACGATTGCACTTTCCTTTAACGGTATAATATCTCTGGGCGTTTTGTTCTGGCCACGTTTCCAGTGTGCTCCAATCTCAAGGCCCATTGTCCTCTGATCCTAGACCCATCCTTACCTATGATTGCTTGTTTCTCGTCTGGCCCTATTGTCCACCGCCTCTGCAATCCTCCCTTCCAACACTAATACACCCGGACCGCTTCTTCAGAGGACCACGTCCACATGGCTCTGCCCACTTCAGCAGGTAGCCGTTCCAGGAGCAAAGCGCCGAGCTTAGATATTGTACTACCGCACTTAGTTGATACCTTCTCCCGGTGTCCTCATCTTCACTCTCTTTTCAAAGACTTCACAAACGTCGGTGATGAGGATTTAGATCCAAGCTGCGACGACCTCCAAGATCACCACAATGGACCAAAAGCAGAGGACCAGGTATTTGGTGAGGTCGTTGACTGGTTGTTGGGCAACGAAGCAGACGATCTTTTTTGGACACCTCATCGGCGAAAGTTGCGCAGGGTGAGCCATCTCATCCTCCACCTTGATCAATGTACGATGAAACCCAATCTGAAGGCTATAAAATGCAGGAACTCCCTTACTTCCACCACGCCCTACCTTCGACGACGGGTCCTCAAATAGCGATGGAAGGCTCCCAGGTGCCGGAATACGTTCTTCAATTTGTCGCACTACAACTACTGGCTTCGTGCTTTACCCTGTCGGCAGCGTCGACTGCTGACAGTCTACCATTGAGCCAACAGAGGAAGGGTGCGGAAATAATGACGTCGTTGAGAATGCATTCACAATACCGCTTCTCTCCAGCAGCTGGACACCATGCTCGTCCGCCATCAGAAACTTCGTCGTGGCCCGGTCTGTACACGGGACCTTCAATTGAGGATACACTAGCAGACGTGGCGAGTCAAGCCAGAAGATCTGCCACCTGCTCCAGAACACATGCGGGGGCGTGGAGCGATGGACCAGCCCCATCTCAAAGATTTTCTTCGTCTTCGTCTTCGTCTTCGGAGTCGAGTGCTTGCGCTAGTAACGTATTCAGCAAATGGCTCTGCCATCCCAGCCCCAAGCGTACAAAACATAGATCCTCTCAGACGCACCCACGTCCTGCTTTGCGTACATACACAAGTGTACCTTCACAGACCATCTCCTCGAGATCATCACCTGGGACAGCTGCAAGAAGGCTCTCTCGCAATATATCTCAGGTCACGCAAAGATTTGGTCTTCGACACATTCGTTCAGCATCACCCATCCAAGCCCACCCACTCGATAATCGAGTCTTGAATGTCCGCAGGAGCAGCTCCACACCAGCCTTTGGGAACGCTCATGGAAATCACTTCGACATACCAGAGATTTGGCTTGTCTCCGCCTCCACGGCGGGCTGGAGTCGTCAAAATATGCACTCGACAGGCTACCTCGACTCGCCTCTGGATGAATCGAGGCTCAGACCACTGGAAACCTTGACTCCAGATCGATTCCACCCCCCATCATCCGAATTGGCATCGACCAGGATTGTTATACCAAGTGTGGACCCCCAATCAAGCGGATACCTCTGGAAGGCGGGCAACGAACCCTCTGAGGACCACAAGAGGACGGCACTTGCCACAAAGAAAACGCATGTGACTGATCAAGCTGAGGGCAGGTATAGCGAGGATGAGTCCGAAGAGAGCTGTCATGCTTTGGACAAGAGGAAAGCTGTGATTTTGGACCCAGAGTGTATCCGTCCCCAGCTGGAAGAGAGTTTGCGGAAACAGTCTAGCACAGCACATTGCAAGAAGGCTGCTGGAGCTGTCCGCCGAAGCTCAACAGGTTAATGGCAATGGATTTACACTAGCTGTATACTTCTACTGGTGCAGCAACTCGATATTACAATGGCCCAACAAGCCCTTTTTTCCACCTCCTACTCAACCTACTTAGCTTGAAGGTCACCACCAGCGCCTACTGCGTGTTCACCAATGCTTCCCCGTTAAGCAATATCTCCTTACTCCACATATCCCTATGAATTCAGTCACCGTCGTGTTATTTTTCTTATTGTATGTGCTGTTGAGTGAGGAGAAGAGTTGTTGAAGGACAGGAAGAAGATCAGGGTATCAACGAGACTGCCTGATTCTCTTCAAGATGGAACATACAACTACACCCTCTCGTGACATGGTGAATTGGGACTCTGCCTGAAATTCTTATGTCGTCCTACCAAGCATTTTTAGAGTGCGTATTTCCTGCTTGAAGGACTCGTCAATGCGCGATGAAGGAGACGCGATTTCATTGGTCAGTCGTCGATGCCACGGCAGGCGCGAGGTGGGAGGCGCGCATTTGCGCAGTTGCGCGCAATGCTCGCGCAACTCAATTCCGCGTGAACAACGAAACCTCGAAATGTGCGCAGCTCGTCGTAGTTAAGCACACGTTTAGCTGAGCACGCCACTACTAAAGGCAGGCTATGTTCGTGATACCTGTGACTTGGGCTCAAGGGCATAGGAGCATAGGAGCGAAGCAGAGCACCTAGGAGTCCCTCCCATTCATTGTCTCAGCTACTATCAGTATATTTCAGACATTCTCTTCCTCCTGCTGTACCTGCCAGCAAGTTCGGTGGACCACGCAGTTTGACTTGAATTTCCAACAGCTTTGAGGAGCCATGGCACGACAAGGCGACGCGCGCAAAAGCAAAGCCGCCTCGCATACCAAGTCAGCAGGGTAATGGCTCTCTCGCACGAACCTATGGTTTGTATTGCATACAATAGCTAACAGGTCATAGTCAGCAATCTCCAACAATGGAGGCCTACTTGTCAAGTCCGGCGACACTGCATGAACGGCTCGCGGCCGGTTCTCGCGCGGTAGATGTGCAGGAGCGAGAACGTGATATGGAGCGCAGACTACAACTCTTACTGCAAAGACTACCAGGAAAGGCCGAACAGAGTGGACTGCAGGCAGGTCCAATCGAGCAGCCATGAAAAATCGGGTTCTAGAGACATCATATTGCATTTGAGAAGGCGCCATCTTTTTCCCGAAAAGAATCACTCAGCGTCTCAGGCTTCGGCTTCGTTATGGGGAAGAGCACTTAAGAGTCAGATTGCGCTGTGCAGATTAGCTAGGGTCACTTCTTATTGACAGGCGCGCCACTGTCTCTCAATTACATGTACGGCTTTGGCCAAATGACTGTTCTAACTCCATGGTGCGTGAACATGTACGGGAGTAATGGCCACTCAGCCTCTCGCTGGCTGGATACGAAAGTCGCGGACCGTGCTTGAGGGAGGGAGTCTGAGGCTCAGGGTGCGAAATGAGCAGCCAGCGTCAGCGCCACAACTCTCCGAGACCCGTCGACGCCGGATGCGGAACTAGGTTGACCAAACACCCAAGCAAGTGGTGGATGCTGTGAGTACAAAAAGCAGAGTCAAAAGCAGGCAAACGGTGGAGGAGGTCGGTGACTCAGCCACGGGATGCGGGCAGCGAGACAGTGCAAGCGTTTGACTTAGATGGGCCAGTCTCGAATGGCGCTAAGCGAGCCGGTGGCAGTCTGGAGTGGGTTTGATTTGCGGAGCGGGAGCGTTTGCTGGGCAGCAGAAGAGGCTGCCACCTGGTCGACAATGATTGACGATCTGGACGGGGGAGCTGTGCATAGGCGTGCACCCCCAAGAAGCGTTCGTCAGCGAAGTGCCGCATGCAGCGATCGGGTCGCAATGCTGGACTGGAGTCGCGCGCCGTCAGATGTCACCTCGCGGTGGTGACATGGCCCCTGTAGCGCTGCGGGAGCATTCCTGGGCGTCTATTTTTGCAGCACAAAAACACAGCCTCCCGCACGCGACTGGTCGAGTCCCTGCGAGCGCTGAAGGGGAGCGGATGAGCAGAGCCGTTGCTAATTAAAAACGTCGCGTGGACGACAGCGTCTGGAGACAGTTGGGCGTCGAGGGCGTTGAGGGCGTCGAGAGGGTATTCGGCCACAGTCTGGGGTAAAAAGGCACGACGATGGGGGATGGGGTGGTGAGGTGGCGGCAACCGCACAGAGGCTCCGGCACAACTCGCTGGCGGGCGGCGGCGGCGGCGGCGGCGGGCTGAGCGTCGCTCGTGCCGTTGCCTCGACACCGTCCGCGCGCGCATACTGGGACTGTGGTAGGTCCACTCGCGCGTCTCTGCAGCGTCGCACCTCAGCTCTGGCGGAGGCAGAGAGGAGCGAGGCGCAAGGCCCGGTGGGGTTAAAAGAAGCTGCCCGCACACGATGCGCAGAGAATCGCACTCGTGCCTGCCATTTCCATCACCATCACCACTGCGGAAAGGATTTTCTGGACGCCTTCTGGCCCACGCCGACGCCGTCGCCCATCCTGCGCACGGCCAAAGCGAATTGCGCGTCGTTTCCTCTTACGGACGGCACCGATAGCCTGCTTGTGACCCCTGTCAGCAGGCAGTGGCTGAAACCCTCTCGCCCTCCCATTGCCAACCCTCTCATCACCACCTCTCTTCTTCCACACATCCTCTCTCAACGGCGGTTCTTCTAGTTTGTCCCTCGTTTCACATTCGCTTTTTGCCGACTCTCGCTCAACACCCTCTTCGACCCTTCTCGCCCGTCTTCTGCCTTTGCCTCGCGACTTCTTCTCCACGGCTCGAAAAAGGTTGATCCTGCGGCCTCCAATACACGTTTAATCCGCTCCGTCCTTTGTTTCCTTTGTCTGTTTGGCACCCTTCTTGGGATCGAAACACTCACAAAGCATTGTTTACTGCATCATCGCCTGTCGCACGTCGCTGAACGCTTCGCTGTTCGGCGAACGACCCCGTCCACCATGAGGACACACTCCACATACTCGGCCATGCTCGCGCCCTTTCTATTGTTAGCGTCGGCACCGCTAGGTGCCCTGGCAGCCGACATCCTCAAGACAAATGGATACAGCTCCTGCCAGGATCAGTCAGATATTAAAGTCAACAACCTCGACATCGAGTTCGACAGGGCGACCAAGAAAGTCAAGTTCGATGTAGCCGGCGAAAGTGAAAGCGAGCAGAAGGTCATGGCAACACTGATTGTCAACGCATACGGGAAAGAAGTGTACAAGAACGAGTTTAACCCGTGCGATGACAACACAAAAGTACCAAAGTTATGTCCCAGTACGTCGCGGCACTCTTGTCCAAATGAGGGACATTGATCGCTAACATTTTGTAGTTCCCAAAGGGCAGTTCTCGGCCAACGGCGAACAGAGCATTCCAGACTCCATCCTCTCCAACATCCCATCCATCGCCTTCAACGTTCCAGATCTTGACAGTCAGGCCACTTTACAGCTCAAAGCTGTCGACGGAGGCCAGCAGTTGGCTTGCATTACCTCGCAGGTTAACAATGGAAAGTCGCTCAATGTTCCAGGCGTATCCTATGTCGCTGCTGGTATGGCCGCCGCAGCTCTCCTTGTTTCTGGCCTGTCTGCACTCATGAGCGGAGGACATGCTGGCGCCACCACTTCGAGTCCTACCTTCTTCGAGGTCTTCGGCTGGTTTCAGTCGATGGCTTTGAACGGCATGATGAGCGTACAGACTCCCGGAGTGTACCAGAGCTTTTCAAAGAACTTTGCATTCAGCACAGGCCTGGTTCAATGGGAGTCTATGCAGAGCTCTATCGACAGTTTTCGTAACAAGACGGGAGGGAATCTCACCGATAACAGTGTGGCCTTTTTAAAGAATGCGACGCTGATCCACACCGACCAAAGCGCCAAACTGTCCAAGCGAGGCCTCGAACTTGCACTTCTCTGGGCCCGAGACGGAATCAACACCGATTTGAACGACACCCAACAAGAAAAGCACGAGGACAGCAAGTTCATGCACCAGGTGTCCGGAATACAGGGGTACGTCGAGGAACTGTCGATTCCGGATGGCAACACCTTCATGACTGTTTTGCTCGTCTTCGCCATCGTTATCGCGGCTGTCACTGTCGGCATCCTCCTCTTCAAGGTCATTCTTGAGACGTGGGCTCTCTGTGGCAACTTTCCCAAACGTCTTACTAGCTTCCGTAAGCGGTACTGGTGGGTGCTCGCAAAGACCATTACCAACTTGGTCCTGCTCCTTTACGGCGTCTGGACCCTGTACTGCGTCTACCAGTTCAAGAACGGCGATTCATGGGCTGCAAAGCTACTTGCTGGTGTCACTCTCGGATTATTCACTGCTGTCCTTGTCTTCTTCACTTGGAAGATCTGGAGCATCGCCCACAAGTTCAAGAAAATGGAAGGCGACAGCTCGGCTCTGTACGACAACAAGGAGGTGTGGAGGAAGTACAACATCTTCTACGAGAACTATAAGAAGAGCTACTGGTGGATTTTCATTCCAGCAATCATCTACATGTTCGCTCGCGGATGTGTCATTGCTGGCGCAGACGGCCACGGCCTCGCTCAAGCTTCTGGTCAACTCGTTGTCGAAGCTGTCCTCCTCGCCATCCTTTTGTGGGCTCGGCCATTTTCTCTCAAGTCCGGCAACTGGATCAACATTGTCATCCAGGTCGTTCGTGTCCTGTCTGTCGTTTGTATTTTGGTCTTCGTCGAAGAGCTGGGTGTCGCCCAAACCACGAAGACAGTCACTGGTCTCGTCTTGGTTGTCATGCAGGCAGTCCTGACCGGCCTCCTGGCCATTTTGATTGCAGTGAATGCGATTGTCATCTGCTGCCGCGACAACCCCCACCGCAAGAAGAGGAAGGAAGCTGGTAAGTCGAGACCCGGCAACGAATCTAAACATCGCGATACTAACCCATCTACAGAGAAAGCACGCGATCTTGATAACCTTACACCACTTGACGCACGAAACTCGCTCCTTATGGACCCGACCGAGTACAAGAGCACCCCCGCCCCTGCGCCATTTGGCAACAACCCCAGGGGCTACGACCCCGTCCCTCTTTCCGAACAACAGACTGCATATGGTGGTGCGAGACCTTTTGGCGATGGTCAAGAGCGTCTCCTCGGCGACGCTGCCAGCTTCAGTCATGACCGTGAGGTCAGCCGGGAGAGGCTCGATGACTCGAGGGCGCCCAGGCTACCCAACATTGGCTTCACCGACGCCCCTCCTCAGGGAGCATACCAAGGTGGCTATCAACGACCACCATACTAAGCGCTCATACCCCCAAAAGTAATTCGCACTGTAAATGTTGGACGCACAGATTCGATGTGCGTGGCTTTTGTACATGTCACTTCCCTACCGTTTTGCATATACCCAAGACGGCTTCGTTTTGAGGATCAAGCGCTTGGATTTTCTTGAGATCATCTGGAGAGGCTTTACCCAGAGAAGAAGCATGGCTGAGGCTTCGATCTAAACAGCCTACGACACGTCTTTCCTTTAATACCTTGGCACCTTATAGAGCAGGACAGAATTTGTAATTCACGAAGCGTTGGCCAGCGGCTGCGCATACGGGTATCTTCTGTTAGCGAAAGAATAGCATTACTTGTATCGAAGCGGCTGATTCCCTGCCTGTTCCGTGACGTCGTGTGAGGCGATCTTCGACATCAGTGTGAACGACAATCAACTTGAAACGCCAACGACGTCACCCAGACGGTGCCTCCGTTCGAGAACGTGGATCGGAAGCTTCGAGGCTCCGCTGCATCTCCGCACGTGCCCAATGTGTTGAGAGCCTCCCCCTGAGCAGCCACACGCAAAAGTCGCCTAGCGCACACGCTTCCGATATCCGCCCGCTCCACCTGCAGGAACCAATATCTCGCACGCCGCGTCCCAAGGTCTTGTCCGACTCGATTAGCCCTGGCTGTGAGACCGGCGCCCGCCCTGAACCGTCGCTGTGCGCACGTTCTTGGCCCAAAATGTCTATTTCGGGGGACGCGGGCGTGCGATAAGAGATGGTGAGCTTTGGGAGGCGCGCGGGCTTGTGGAATCTTTTGACGGCGCTGCTGGGCTTTTGAGATCGGGGAGGCTTGGATTATTTCAGCTGATGGCTTTTTCCTGGTCTCCCTTATAGCCCTTGTGCTGCGCTCTTGGGTTCTCGAGCTGTTTCTCTTTCCGCCTGTCGTTGAGCGTCCACGAGGTTTCTTTCTGCGGTAGCTTTGGCTTCGCATCCTCTCGTTTCGTGCTGGTGAACCGTGGGTCTTGGGTTTTCGCACAACCGCACAACCGCACAATCGTATTTCCCTTCTCTTTCGCTTCATCGCGTCTTGATTCGACTTCAATCGTTCAGTCCTGGATAGGACGGTGCCCACGCGCCGGATCCGACCGCAATGCCACCACGGCGCTTCACCATAGCAGCACTGCTCGCATTCGCTCAAATTGTTTTATCGGATTCGTCATCGAAACGTGGACTTTGCCATGTTCCCTCCGATGACCATCCCAGCGACGACAAGATATGGATAGACACAGCAGGTTCGGATCTGACGTGGTACTACAACTACAAACCCGATCCCTCGCAAGCGTACGCCAGTAGCAACCTGAAATTCGTGCCAATGCTCTGGGGAGCATCTGCAAATGACAAGGGCACACCATTCCTGGATTCGGTAACAAAACAATTAGACGACGGCAAAAAGATCGAGTACGTCCTCGGTTTCAACGAACCAGACGGCACCAGCGAAACTGGCGGATCGGACGTGCCCCCGGACGTCGCAGCCTCATCGTGGATATCGCAGATCGAACCCCTCAAAAAGCAAGGCGTCAAGCTCGGTGCTCCAGGCGTTACGGGCTCCCCAGGCGGCATCACCTGGCTGGAGGACTTCTTCTCGGCGTGCGACGGCGGCTGCAATCCAGATTTCATCCCCGTGCACTGGTATGGCAACTTCGAGGGCATGGCGAGCCATATCGGTCAGGTCGCGGGCACGTACCCCAACATGACTATCTGGGTCACCGAGTGGGGTTTCCCGAATCAGGACTTGGACGACACGCAAGACTTTTACAATCAGAGCGTGGGTATGCTCGATCGTTGGGAGTAAGCCTTTTTTGCCTTGTCAGGGAGCGCGGTTGACTGACGAGTGTTGTAGTAACATTACGCACTATTCATACTTTGGCGCTTTTCGATCCGACGTCTCGAATGTGGGACCGAATGCGGCCATGCTCACGCAAAAGGGGGAGCTGACGGATATTGGGTCGTGGTATCTTGGGGGTTCGGCTACAAATAATATTCCAAAGGGAGATGCGGTGCAAATGGCGAGGTTTGCGGGGTGGGGCTTGGTTGTGTTGGCCTCTTCTGCATGGATGTTATTGTAAAGCATGCGTACTGGCCAATGCCGTTGTCAGTGCTGTAATGAACAAGCAGGGAGTCCTGGGAATGGGTTGCTAAGGCTTCGAGATCTAGGGTTCCATATTACTTTAATTCGCCCAAGGCGCAAGAAAGGGGTAGACGGCATGGCATCACAAACTTGGAAACCGGAACGATGTTTTGCACAATTGCAGGTATTGACGCAATGATTTAATTATTAGCGAAGCTACAAGAAAAGGATCAACACCAGCCCTGCTATAACAGCCTCTTCAGCCGCGTTGACCCTCAATGATGTCTTCACACCGCGTGTCGTTGTTGGAAAATGTGTTCAACCAGGCTTCCATCTTGGGAGAACTTTGCATCCGCGAACTCGACCTACACATCACGATTCTAGTTGGATACGCTCTTGGCCAAGCTCGAGCTTTGCAGCGGTCTTTGGGGCCAATAGGACCTGCTCAATAACACTGCGTCTTCGGTTATCGGTTTGTCTTATACTAGAGGAACTCAAGCAGGAACTATCCCAAAATCATCTTGATACGAATGGACCCCGACGAGGCCAAGCATTTCCGCTTTGTTCGAGGATTTGCCGTCTTGTTGAAGCGTCTCTCACATTTTAGGAGAAGCAGTGGCGATGAAGTACTCCAAGTCTCCTAAAGAACGTCCCACGCTCTGACGACGCATTGATGTCGAGGTGGAAGCGACCCCCTCCTCTGAGATGGAAATAGTAGGTACACTCAGCACCTCAATACATGCTAGCTGCGCAGTGACGGATTAGTCAAAATAGCCACCGAGCGAGGATTTTGTACTGCCAGAAGACCATGGCACAGCCGCACATGTGGAAGAGATACGACGCATAGCGCTGGGCTATCGCAATTTTGGTAGTTCGCCTCCAGGTTCCCCAGTATAGTTCCAAGATGGGCACGGTGAGAAGCATATGTAGGGGGATAATGAGGAGGACGGCAGCTTCCATGCGGCGTACGTTGGAAGGGGCGGGATCGAAGAATCGGAGGGAAGGCGGAATACGTAATGTTTGAGCTTCGAATTCAGCCATGGCGTCTCCAAGTGGGAGGAGCAGTATTTCGATGACCGAAATTTCGGGAGAGGAGAGAGAGGAGACGTGCTTAAGAGAGGTCGAGCAAGGCGGCGCACGGTGTTTTGTTGCAGGATGCGGAGAGAGGTGGTGAGTGGAGTTGAGAAACTATCAGGAATAAATGATTCAGGGGTTGGATTTGTGAAGTGGCCATGAAGTGGTGGAATGGGGCTGTTGGTCAGTCCTAAAATTTGCTACAGTCAGCAGGCAGATTCTGCTGCTGTGATCCTTGGTTGAGATTTTCGATCGTTGTGATCCTTGGGTTGATGTAAAATCTTTGGTTGTTGGGGTTATTACGGAGTAGCGAGTGCTTGTAAATATATTCTGATTGGGTTGAAGCTGCGCCACTCTGCGCTGCTCTGCTCTGCGTTGCTCTGCATTGCCCTGCGCTGCTCTGCGTCTCTGCGCTACTTTCGACGGGGCTCGATCCTTCCTAAAGCGGCAACGCCCGGGCCACAACGACGCTAGCCTAGGTGGGTTCTAAGGACGATTCGTCGGGCGGCCTACGGCTGTGATGCGTTTACAAAGCCGAAAAGTTACATCCTCCTAGCGTCGACGAGCTTCATTCCTGAACAGTCTTCTCATGTGAGACGTGACAAATTGCAGTCAACACAATTTCTACCATTGAGGGAGAGTGGCTTGAGAGACCGGGATATTTCTTGCTACCCGCCAGCAGATATGTCTATTGGCAAAGGAGAATGTAGCATGTCTCATGTCTCCTCCGGTTCATTCTACGTCCCCTTCGAGTCTATCGAGTGGTACCCACTATCCCGACTTTTGACCCTCTCCAAAGGCGCCAACTCTGCGACCTCATCCTGCTTTCCTAGCCCAAAGTCGAAATCCCCAATAGCTGCAGCTGCAGGCGCAACTTGTACAGGATTTGAACTTTGCGAGGCTTTACAGTTCAAAGCCTTTGTCCGCTTCCCGCGCGTCTTTCTAATGATCTCCTTGACCTTAGTCACCGTCGGTGCAGCCGCAGTCGCAGCCGCAACACCCACCGAGTCCACCGTCGACATGATCGTATCTCCATCCCCGTCCTTGTCCTTGTCTCCCTCGCTCTCAGTCTGCGCCTGATCCGTCAGGGGACTCGAGGGCGGCACACTCCTCCTCCTCGTCGCCGAGGCCAGCAGCGCACCCCAGAAATCCGTCTTTTCCGCCTTCTTCCCGACGCCGGCATCCTTGACGTTCTCGACCTTGAGCACGCCTTCAGAAGGCTCAGGCGCAGCCTGCTTGTTCGGGGCTTCGAGGGGAGGGAATTCTTCGAGCAGTGGCGTGTGCACGCCGAACTGCCGTCCCCAGCGACACTCGCTCGGATAGTCGCACTTGTTCCAGCAGTCCTTGCTCTGGGCTCCTTTCTCCTTGTCCCTGGCACTCTCATCGCTGCCAGAGCTGCTCGACGAAGGGCCGTCCTCGTCGTCCATGGAGTCGCGGTGCCCGCTCCTCCTCCACCGGCCCCAGACCTTCCATCCCTGATAATCGAACTCGCTGCCACAGGCCTGGTGTCGCTTCACCTTCTTCCGGGGCCCCATGCTCTTTCGCCAAGTCTTGAGGGTGGTTGTGCCGGAGCAGAAGAGGTGCCCGTCTTCAAGGCATCGACGCGTCACGCCGAGGGAGTATATGCGGGCGCACTGGTGGCATTGCCAGACCCATTGGAGTGGTGAGGGGGGATGTGGATATGCCGCGTCCGGGGCCGGGTAGGTGGAGAAGCTCTTCGGGAGAGCTGGTAGTGTGAGGGGGGTCAGGGGAGAGAAAGGGGAGGGAGGAATGGAGAGATGCGAGGGTTTGAAGGGCGTAGGATAGATTTTGAGTTGTTTTGTTGTCATTGCGCTTGTGCTGATGTAATGAGGGGATTGATTCGTTGTGTTGGTCAATGCTAGTGATTGAATTTTGTCTTGATAATCTTGGTGGAATGACGTTGTGATTTTATGATCGTCTGCAAAGTCCGGCTTTGCATCTCTTGGACTTGATTGCAATGAACGTGAATGCTGATTCTACAGCTTTTCCCCAAAGGAACAGTCGTAACAAGGGAAAACAGGGAAAATACCGAAGCTAGCGTATAGATTGAATCGTTTATAGCATACTTGAGAGCTATCCTCTGCTTATTTATGGGTCATTAGGTACCGTCTGATTAAAGAAACCACCAGGTCTCATTTTCATGCTTTGTTCCTCACCACTGACTCGGGATGCGATCGCGTCGACGGACGGCACATTCAAAGGTCTTTATTCGGGAAAGGAGTGTGTATCTCTGCGGCTCAACTGATGACCTGAAGCTACAAAGTGGGCTTTGTTCTGAGCGCCACTCGGCGCACTGAGGCTGATGGATGCTTTGTCCGGAGGATGATGCGATGACTCTATCAACCACGTGAGCGCTCAGCTTATCATGCAAAGGCATAAATGCTGCGATAGTGTAGATATATGTGCTCTGCTCACTTGTTGGTATATCTGTGGTCCGCTCTCCTGTTGGTTGGTTGGATGAACGACATCCCGTGTCTGTGGTGCAGACCAAGAATTCAGACAGACGATCTCCGAACAAGTCCATCCCAATGATTAGGGTAGAGGTCAATTTGGAATCATGACGATCGGAGGCTTATGATACGATTACGAAGCGCTAGTTCGCGGGAGCTGCTCAGCATTGTATTGGTGTCCCGTACTCCGTAGATCTTGTGCAAGTCGTCGAGAAGTCACAGGGCTCTCACTGTCACTGGACAGATCTTGGAACGAGATCAACAATGTGCATTCCTCTGCTGAATGGATGACTGCCTGCAGCCGAAAGTCTAGATCCACCGCCGACAGCAGATGTTGGACGCGTCTCCTGAGACAGTGTGGGTGCGCTGCGCGTGCTTAGCTCCTGCAAGCCAATATCTTGGCGAGGAGGAACGATAGGGCGGTGCGAAACGCTCATTTGACAAGTGAGGTTCCGCGGGCTTGCATAATGGCAGAAGATGGGGGTCGATCTTTAAGGGCGGTAGTGCTGGTGGTCCAGCGGTTGGTGCGAAACTCAGCCGAAAGATAACGATTCTGATCATTCAAGCGCGATGTAGTTCCTATGCTGATTTGAATATCAAGCTTGTGAGCTTCTGGTGTAGCGTCGTTGGAGGTGATGTCACGACTGCTGGGTATTACCGACACAGAGGCATGGAATCCGGGGTAGAGACCGTGTTGTGATGCGCAAGTGTCCAGCGGACGGCACGCTGCATAACGAGGCCGTGCATGGAGGGATGCGAGATAAGAAGAGCTCGCTCGGCATCAGAATGGGAGGAGCAATCTGGAAGACTTGGCAACTAGATCGGCCTTGGCAAGATAAGGACAAACTTTGGTGTGACAAGACGCTTGCTCATCTTGACATAGACAAGCCCACTCCACTAGTGTGTGGGTAAAGCTTGGCTGCGACAGCGAGGACGAGAAACGGATGCAGAAATGCTGAATTCAATGGCCGGTAATCGCGGTGGTTGCCTCTCTCTGAGGAATAATGAATTGCTGTCGCGTATATGTACAGCACACTTATGAAAGGCAAATTAAAAGTGATAGCGTCGCACAGTTTGTTACAACTCCGCACCTCTGGAGCGGAAAAGACAGTTTGGTATCTCGAAACTCCGGAAATGCTCACTGTAGACTCCATGACCAGCTAGGATAGAGAGGGATTATGCTTGAAGCTCCTGCTTTTCAGCTGCGACCGCATGACGATCTCCTGCAATTCCAGTGTGCGCATGGCCACCGTCGCTGCTCTCACTTGGCTCCTTGCCCTCGAGCATCTGACTGTGCTGAGAAATACCGTGACGTTCACCCTGAGGAATCGAGTGCTCCTGGCCAATGGGCTCATTCTTAGCGGGAGTCCATGCGAGATAGTCACGGCGGACCTCGACGTAGTCGTAGGCAAACTCCCCGAGCTGGTCATCGTCCATACCAAGAAGCTCGGCCTCCTCAGAAGCGCGAAGATGAAGACCGGGAATCTTATCGATGGCGAAGGCGATGAGAGCGCTCATGACAAAGGTGTAGGCCGTGCACGCGACGATATAGGCGAACTGAATGTAGAGCTGCTTCCACTCATGCTCGATCCAGCCACCTGGGAAAAGGCCAGTGTTAACACCATCGAGACCGATAATGTAGGGGGCACCAAAGATGCCGTTGAAAATCAGACCAACCATGCCAGCGACACCGTGCTCAGCGAACACGTCCATTGCGTCATCGATCTTGATCCAAAACTTGACTATGGAGCGATTAGAAGACGTTACTAACGTTAGTGGTGGGTAAACTCACTCTTGGTGGCAAAATTGCAAATGATTCCAGTGGCGATGCCGAGAACGACACTGGCCCACGGAGGGATGAAACCAGAAGCGGGTGTGGCAGCGACAAGCCCAGAGATAGTGCCGGAGCACCAACCGACCATGGACCACTTACGGGCAAGGCGCCAGTCAAGAAGAACCCAGGTCATTGCAGCAAACATGGCAGTCAAGTTGCTGTTCCAGCACGCCATGGTAGCGCGGAGATTAGCACCGAAGGCAGAGCCTCCGTTGAAGCCGAGCCAGCCGAACCACAGCAAGACGGTGCCAAGAGTGATCAGGGAGACGTTGTGCGGGCGGAAGTTCAACATCATCTTCTCTTGACGGCGTCCAAGAACCATGGAATAGGCCAAAGCCGACATACCAGAGGTAATTTCGACAGGGCCACCTCCGGCGTAGTCGAGACCACCCCACTTGTAGAACCAGCCGTTGACATTCCAGGCCCAGCAGGCAACCGGGCAGTATACGATGGTGGCCCAGCAGAAGATGAAGATCATCATTGGGATAAGACGACCGCGCTCGGCAACGGCTCCGACAGTGATGGCAGCGGTGACGGCGCAGAATTGCATCTGTCGGAACGGTCAGCATTGGATTGCGGAGAAGGCGGGCTCGTGAGGCGATACCTGATAAAAGGCGTAAAGAAGGTCCGGAATCAGCGGGCTACCCGGGCTGGGTGCTCCTAGCGTCTTCATGAGACCGAATTTCTGAAGATCGCCGATGAAGCCGCTCGTGCCATACTGGCTGAAGGCAAGCGAGTAGCCCCAGAAGTACCATTGGAAGGTGATGACGGAGCTGGATGCCATGCATGCCCACAGAAGGGACAGTGCCGACTTTCTGCGCGCAAGACCCGAGTAGAGGAAACCCAGACCCGGTACCATGATCAAGACCATGGCCGAAGCCACGATGATGTAGGCCTGGTCGCCGGACGAGTACCATTGGTTGAGATTCTCAACATCTGAATTGTGCAACGTCAGTTTGGTGTTCTGGGGGTGGCGCGACTTTTGCGACTTTCACGTGCGTGGTAGTACAAGATGGAAACTTACTCGAGTCACCACCAAGGAACTCATCGGTGCCATTGAAGGGGGCTGGTGGCCCAATCCACGAGTAAGACATGGTAGGCGGGCTTGCTCAGGCGAGCGGGCAGGGCGAGAGTTGAATTGAGTCGAGCAAGTCTAGTAGAAGGATCGTCTGGGGTTGGATGGGATGAAGAAGAGAAGTGGCACAAAGGTCCTGATAAGGACGCGACGGTTATGAAATGACGAAGGTGAATCGACCGCCTTGAGGATCGTCGTAGCAGCAGGCCGGGGGTCTTTTATGGATCAGATGGGAAGCTATGAATTCATTGTCGGCAAGCTTATCTCCCCTTGTCGACGGGGCGCGCACTTGGGGCAAAATAAACGAGTCGCTGCACGTACCGCCGCGGCCGTGGGGTTCAGGTTAGATCTGGAAGCTTTGTTGGATTTTCCCTGCCGGGTCTGGCGTCAGGCTGCAGGGCTGGGAGCAGCGCCGTGGCTCGCAGTCGTTATCTCTGGCCGTGTCCTCTCCCACGGCCACGTCTGCCTGTCTGCCGGCCGGCGAACACGCGAGGAATGCGTCTTCATTGTCCATCCAGGGCGACTTCAGTGCTTCGAGGGCGAGGGCGAGGGCGCGGGCCTGGGCTTGGCGTGTAGTCGATTCGTGAAATAATCGAGTTACAAAGTGCGATAAGGCTAGGCCGAAAGCGGAGGGGTCGTTCCACGGGCGCCTTCCACGCCTTGTGGCCCATGACGCCCGGTCGCGTGTGCGTCGGATGGGCCAAGAGGGAGGGTTGTCGACCTTGGGGGGCGCCCGCGTGGATACGCTTTTGCAGAGTGAGAAAGCCCTTCTTTCGTTTGTCGTTGGTCAAGCTCAACCAATTCCCAGGCCAACTGTCTCAGACGCCCACGATGGCACGGCGATCCCCAACCCGCACCCACAACCCAAGCACCCGATCTCTTGGCCCTGTTCTTCATCCCTCGCAAGCACATGCTGGACGACGACGACTTGGTTCCGGTCGCCGGCGAGAGCTGCTACTAATTACATAGTAGAGCATGGTGGTCCGAGGTTCGCGTCGCAGGCCGATGCTGTCGTGTGCCCCAGCCCCAATCGGCGCCTGTGTCTCTGTCGACGTGGACAGTCGCGCAAATTTTCCCTGCCTCTCACTCTCCTCAGCTCAGGGTGCAGGCGTCCCGAGTTCCAGAAGCAAAACGAAGGCCCTCAAACACCCTCCGCCTCCGTGGGGACTGCGTGTCAGACTGCTCCCCGCGTCGCCTGCGGGGCACCAAAGCAGGTGACTCTCCTGTCAGGTACTCGGCGCGAGTGGGATGCGTGCGGCATCGGCGTGGGTTTCAAATTGCCTGCACCCGCCCGCCACCAATCAATAGCCCCCTCCGTATTTTCGCTTCACCATTGTATTTCCACACGTCTCCTGCCCTGTGGGATTATCACTCGTGTCTATCTGCTGCCCTGGACTATTGTCAATGGCGAAACGTTTTGCGTCTGCCATTCCATGGGGAAGGCGCCGCGACATCGACTTGCTCAATCCTGGCGTCAACTAATGCTATCGGCGCCCGACTAGCGGCTCAACGCGCATGCGAAGGCAAGGCTCTGACAGTAATTACCATTTCGTTTTGCTGCTGTCGTTGATAGCGCCCAACTCTAAACCGATTGGTTTTTCACGTGAAGGAGCACTCGGCAACCTTTCCATTCCACGCCATGACCAGCATCCGATCGCTACCGGTACTTTGCTGCAGAAACAAGCCACATCAGGACCACCATGTTTCGAGGCCTTGAGTTGGACTTGACTCCATGCCTTCCTCTCAAACTTCGAGAAGGAGCCATCCCTGACATCACGACATCCCATCCTGCCTCTAACAAACGCTTCATGCTCCTGCTCCTGAAGACTCTCTACTCCTGAAGACCGATTTCTCCGTTAATGCCATGCATTCTGTCCGTGCCATTTTCTCCGCATCGATGCAGACGGCGAACTGTTTGACTGTTGCAGGTAGCTATGCACATGGCACGCGAGCGCTCTCGCTACGAACCCGGAACGTCTCCAATTCCGCCAACCACGCTGCGAGAAGTAGCCAGTAGCCGACGGACTCGCAAAGGCACAGGCTGTAGAAAGAGCTCGGGTTTTGAAGCACATTGAAATCCGTCTTGAAAGCAGGAGGTAGTAAAAGTGGCATGCCGAACCCCGACCTAGTCCAGTTGAATTTTCTCGAGCATACCGGCTTAAATGAGACATACATGTACATCTCCCGGCAGGTGAGTTGGCCTCTCTTAGCCGCTTGGGGCTGAATTGAAGCGCACGACTTTGGAACGCTGCGGACCCCTAATCCGCCAATCTGCCGGAGAATTCATTTGTGTCACCTGTGCTGGTGGTACAAGATCCATTGCGCAATTCTATACCTCTGCGCATCATATTTTGGTCCGTTATTAGACGGGGGCTCCTGGGTACCAGAAGCTATTGACCGTTCAAAGCCTTCAACAGATGAGCAAGTGAGACGAGTCGACTCCCGTTCACAGGGTGTTCCCTGGCGACCATTTCGTCCTGCAATATTTGCACGTTTTATTTGTTCGGGTTTCGCAGAGAACCATCCACGTCTTGCGTTCGGCATTGTCTCCAACTGTAACATCCGACCAGACATCGGTCAAATGTCTCCAAGAATTATGGCTACCGACGCTTCGCTATCCGACTTGCAAAACGCTTGTAAGGAAATGTCCGAGGTTTTCCGAACATCCCGTTGAATAAAAACCCCGTGTTATCCGCATAGCGGTACTGATATCTGTGAGTTGTCTACTCGTCGAGGCAAAAGTATCAACCGAGAGCAGTCTAGGATGACTGCACACATGCCTATTGCAGTTATGGGTCATATGTGATTCTCATCGGCACTATCTTTTCTTGAAGAGCCTTTGGACAAGGAGCGTATTGGTCTGGAGTATGATTTTTCTGTAAGGGCCGTTGCATGATCAATGCATCAATGCCCTCTAGGCAATATGCAAGGCGTCATGGGTCTCCTTCCGCATGGCCCGTACGAAAACTGAGCTGCACTGCTTCGCCAGTCCGGTGCCCACACGGAGGGAGTCAAAAACGGCTAGCGCGGGACTCGAAAATGCGGGGAAATGATCCTCACTACAATTCTTGTTTTGCGAGTTGCCGGCGAGGCCTGCTCTGCAACTACTATATCACTTGGTTTATTGCATTTTGCTGGGCTGGCCCCTTTCGCTCGCTTCCGTCGATCGGTTCTGTGTAACGTAGGCATTGACCACATCTTAATTTTCTTTGGACCACGCCCTCGAACCATGCGCATCCTACCTACTATCTCCAGAACCGCAGACTTCTTAGGATGCCGCATTTTCTGGATCCACACAGTCTCTAACCTCACCGAATGCACCGTGTCGCCTCTCGCGGGTAGCAAAGCCGAAAGGGGTCGGCGCATGCACAAATGGTTCCAGCGGGATGGGTAAATTCAGCAGCTCAAACGCACTGGCATCTCCACGTCTTGGCTTCCCACACCTCAGCAGCCGTCACGAACGACCCGTATCTGTGGACAGAGTACAAATGCCCACCAATGATAAGAAAATTCGCTTCACCGCTGGATTTGAGGACCATAGTGTGTGTCGATTTTGCGATTGTATATCGCCGCCTGGGAAAGGCCCGTGAGTTGGCTACCGCTAACCACTCGAGGCAGGCCTGTCGCCGGGTTCTTCTGAGTCGAAACGTGGTCGATCAAGTCTTCACACCCCTGCCTAAGGAGGCACTTGTACGGGTGGGTCAAATCCCGACGTAGCAACGAAAGTCCCTTCAAACGCGCCCCACGACCCGGGCTGAGCGACTGAGGGTCCTAGGTCGTTACAGGTCAAAAAGTAGTGGCCTTGCCTGTCCGCCCGTGAGGTGGTTTGTGATATTCTTGGGGCATGGTCCACCGACAGAGACAAAGAAAGACCTCGTTCGCGACTACAACGCCACTAGCGTTCCGCATCTCCATGCCAATACAGTGGTAGTCGTGGCCCTTTTTGGAACTCGTTCTAAATCAGCTCCCTTTTTTTGCATGGTTAGTAACTAATTGAGCGAACAGCCGCTGATCGCTCACAAGCGATGTTTGTACACCTAACTAGGATCGTTCATGTGCACGAGCGCTTAAAACGGATTGACATGGGCCGCAGCTCTGATCGCTAATCGAGCTGCATTTGCTCAATCACGAGTGGCCTCAAATCCCGAGTTTATCCAGCCCCTACAAAGCCCATTGTATCAGCCCTGCCCCCGCTGCCGACGATCCTGGCAAGTCTCGTTGCGTGTCGAACCCTACCCCACAGGCCATGCAGCTGCATCTGGGCAATGCACGGTCCCTGAATTCGCCGTCTGGTAAATGAAAGGTAGACTAACTCTAAACACGACAAGCCTATATTATCGCTTTTATTCCTGCCTCGCACCTCCAAGCTAGCTGGCATACTCCCCTCTTAAAAAAATTATACATCGGTTATAAGACCGCACGTCCTTTGATCATCTTCTCAGTTTCCAGCTTCTTGATCGATACAGCATTTCATCGGCGCAGTAATGGCAGGCGATTTTCCCCACCTCACTCTTTACATCATGTCCCAATGGCCACACCGCGACAACAACCCCATCACTCGTGGCTGGCTCCCCCCTTTTGCAATCACCTTGATGACCATCTCAACGCTCGTAGTCGGCGCTCGAATTTGGTCGTCAAGGCGAGGTGCAGCGTTGAACTCTCTTACCTCATCCCGGGGTTTCGGACTCGATGATGCTCTTGCAAGTTTTGCATGGGTACGTCTTCATGCCTTCTCCGTTTATGCAATACTTACTGGTCCCCAGCTCTTTGCTCTCTTGTTCACCATAGCATGCGTGACTGGTGAGCGCTTCGACCCCCATGCCGATGGGCACCCATACTGAACGCATTCTAGGCACCTTGGGCTATGGCTTTAATCGGCACATTTGGGATGTACATCAGAGTCGTTACAACGGGGCAGCGATGGTATGGTCGATGCTTCAACAATGGGCTATCTTTGCTGACAAGCATACAGATCCAATGGCTGAGCGAGCTTGCCTTTCTGTGCAGTACTTGCTTGACGAAGCTATCGGCTCTCTGCTTCTACCGTCGACTCGATCCCCCTTGCCCCAAGGGCCTTAGGCGCATCATATACTTCTTCCTCATCCTGACTGTATCCCTCACGGCGGCTTTCATTCTAGCTCAGATATTGATATGTCACCCAACGGCGACGTACTGGGCCATACCCAGTCCTTCCACGATGACACGGGTTCAAAGAAATTGTGCCAGCCAGCAAGCGATCTACCCTCTCCAAGGCGCCACGAGTACAATTTCTACCCTTTACTCGATCATGATCCCAGTGTTGGTCCTGAGGAATATTCCCATGGCCAGAAACCAGAGGATAGGACTACGGCTTATCTCTTTGTTGGGTTTAGTGTGAGTTTCCGGCGTTACTCTGCCAGTATACCTCTGACATAGAACAGCGTACTGGGAGCTGGAATTGCCCGCACCGTGTTCCTCACCCGTCTCGCGCAAAGCCCCACTGGCGATGCCACATGGAATGGCTTCAACGTCTTTGTGTGGTCGCAGGTGGAATGCCAGCTGTCACTGGTGTGCGCATCCATTCCCTTCTTCCAGCGCTTCATCTCGCAATATCCGACCAGACCCGTCGTCTCCATTTACCCGGAAAGCAAAAGCAGGAATGACTCGGTCATATCGCGAGTGGGAAGCTCGCTTTCAGGGAAGATCATGCAGTCGATGCCTTTCCGGCGGAGCAACAGCCCTCGCCAGATGGAAATCTCTCGGCCCCAGGTGGTGGAGATACCAGCATGGGAGTTTGAAACATTGGAGTCGCCACACACACGGGCGCTGCATGTGCCTGCAGATCTAGACCGATACGAAAGGTACCTTGCTGGGATGCACGGGCCGGTGCCACCGCCCAAGGACAGCAGAGTGCTGTTCGATCCGTACTTGTATCGGGGCTCAAACGGTAGCAGTATAGTATAGGACATGTCATGTACGATAGACGTCGAATTCCGATCATCCAAACATGCTCCATGTCTCTCTGCGAGGGGACGTATGACTTGCAAAGGGCGTCTCGAGTGCTTCATCGATGGTAGTTTTGTGGATCTTCAGGAGCGTGCTCAACATGTGGGCAGCAGGTGGTTTCAGATAGAAGCTCCTGCGCCACCACGCCTAGTTCCCGAAGGCCATGTGCGCAAACGGTGACACGGCAGCGGCACGACTCGAGAAGGTTGGTTCCGTCCCGTTTGAGGAGGGCATGTTGAGGTTGGTGAAGCATGGCGTCGACGCTAGTGGCCGGTTAATAACCGGGGCGCCGCATGTTCTGCAGGAGAGAGGGGGCGGGGCCACTGGCTGGTCCTGGTGCGAGCCAAGTCGCGAACCACGCTTACAGTACGGATACGCTTCGTGAACGCATCGCATTCCCGTCACTCGCATACAACTATTCACAATCCAGCCCGCGCCTGCCCACGTTTGTGCGCCCTTCCGCAACCATGGTCCTCTCCTTTATTCTCATCCAGAACCGTCAGTGAGTAGCCACCTGCCGTGGGCCATGGCCGTCCTGACTTTCTCCATTAAGAGGAAAGACCCGGTTGGCGAAGTGGTATGCGCCTTATAGTGTACGTCACACCTCTTGGAGGCCATCTGCAAGTTTCCGCCGAGTCACATACTAATTCGTCCCAAGGATGAAGAAAAGGTCAAGCTGAAGGGCGAGGTACGCCGCCCTATTCCCGATACTTCACGGCAACCCGTCTCTGCGGTGCCCCTCCTTTCCCCGTTCCCCACCCCACATGTGCCACGATACCACACAGCTATCACCACATGGCGTGCCGCAATAAATGGCGATCCCATTTAACCAGACGATGTGCAGGTCCACCGCCTCATCGCCCCGCGCGACCAGAAACACCAGTCCAACTTTGTCGAGTTTCGAAACATGTCGAAGATCGTTTACAGGCGATATGCGGGGCTGTTTTTTTGTGCCTGCGTCGACACCAACGATAATGAGCTGGCGTATCTGGAGGCGATACACTTTTTTGTTGAGGTGCTGGATGCCTTCTTTGGGAACGTGTGCGAGCTCGATTTGGTCTTCAACTTCTACAAGGTGGGTGGTGCCTGTCTGCATGCTGCACGGGCTTGGGACATCAAATTGACTCAACGGCTTAGGTGTACGCCATCCTTGACGAGGTGTTCCTTGCGGGAGAGATCGAGGAGACGAGCAAGCAGGTGGTCCTCACGCGGTTAGCCCACCTCGATAAGCTCGAGTAAAGGACATTAGATGGAGCGGTTTGCTCGAGGGCGTGATAGCAGGGAGCCCATGCCAGAAAGGCTCGTCCTGGTCTCTAGCGTCCATGGGGCATGCGCAGACCTCGGGACGCAGACATTCACGTGTCAGGGCAGGCTCTGAAGGGTAAAGCATCTACACTAGATGTCGCTGCATACACCGAAGGTGGAACAGCATGCCGAGCTGGATGCCAAAGGAGATGCCGTGGTCAGGATCATGGACGGATCAATCTGCCCGCGCACCAATCTTCATATCAGGTTCGAGGCTGTGCTCGCTCCTTCGTCCTTTGTTGTTTCTCGCTCTTAGCCCACTGCATGCACAGAACTATGTATCTGCTAGAGGGGCACTTCAGCTTGCAAAGAGCCGCATTGTGCCCACGTAGCAGCGCGCAAACAAGACGACTATTTGTCCAGAATTTGACGTGTCGAGACTAGGAAAATTCAATAGAGAGACACAAGCTAGGCCTAGTATCAATTTCTATCAATCTCTCAAGCTCAGTATATACATGGTCATCTTTTTGGTCTCGAAAGTCGCTAAGAGAATGTTGGTTCTCCTTCTCTCAGGCTCGCGATCGGCGGTTTGCTCGAGGAAAGCCCCGGTGGCCCGTGCCTGCCGCCTGGGACGAAAGTTCCGAGTCGCTGCAAAATAATGCCACATATGCCCCAGACCACCCCACCAAACCCACAATCCACCAAGGAGTCGTGTGCTCGCTGGCACTGTGACATGGTGGCCCCCAAGAGAATTCCTCGCCTCGTCGTGCTCCATCACCGCTCCTGACCGCGCGAAAGCCTGCTCGAATTCGCCCGCGAACCGTGAGCTTCCCCGCCGCAGCCATGTCTGACTTCTCCATGTACCACGCCCTTGGGGAGGGCACGCCGAATCCCAATAGCTCCAACAAACAGAACGAGCTCAATCCTCGCCCCCCGATCGCTGCAGGCCCAGCTGGGTATCAACAAGCTGGAAGCCCGGCATTTGGAAATACTCCCCAGCAGTACTTGCACTCGCCCAACCAAAACACTCCCCCAGTCCAAGACCCAGGCTACTTTCCGCCGCAACAGTCGCCATCCGTGTATCAGAACGAACATGATATAAACAACTTGACGAACCAGATGGGGACAGTGGGATTGGGAGTCGACTCGGCATCCCAACCTAGACCACATAAAAAGAAGGACAGACATGCATATCATAATATCGAGGGGCCAGGAGGCAGTTCGCAAGCTTTCAATGGAGTCCCACAGGCTGGCACACCGAGTCAATTCTTGGACCAGGCCTCGCCTCAGCCTGGAGCGCAATGGCAACAGGCGCAAATTACGCCAGCCATGAACCAGTTCCCCGCAGCAGCACCAATGTTCAGCCCTGCAAACCCAGCAACATCAGCCCAGCACGCAGCTCGCACGGGAACACCCTTAGGTGGCACACCTGTCTCATCAAACCAAGGGCGCGTGGATCCTGAGCAGATACCTAGTGTCCCTCGATCTCGAGATGCGGTTGCACGTTATTACCTAGAGCACGTCTATCCCACCATGGAAAATCATCATCCGCCTCCCGCCCTCGTACCCTTTGTCGCCTACGATCAAGGCAATTCTTCACCTAGATATGCGCGCCTGACTCTCAACACAATCCCTTCTTCTGCCGATGCTCTTGCTACAACCGCCTTGCCTCTGGGTCTCATTCTCCAGCCTCTCGCCCCGCAACAGGAGGGTGAACAGGCCATACCGGTATTGGATTTTGGCGACACAGGGCCGCCGCGCTGCAGAAGATGCCGCGCGTACATCAATCCTTTCATGTCGTTCCGATCGGGCGGCAACAAGTTCGTGTGCAACATGTGCAGTTTCCCCAACGATGTACCCGCCGAGTATTTTGCCCCTACGGATCCTTCAGGCGTGAGGGTTGATAGGTTACAACGACCAGAGTTGACTCTGGGTACCGTCGACTTTATGGTTCCCAAGGAATACTGGTCCAAAGAGCCAGTGGGACTTCGTTGGCTGTTCCTTATCGATGTTACTGCTGAAGCTGTCAACCGAGGTTTTCTGGACGACTTCTGTGAAGGAATCATTAATGCTCTTTATGGAGGTGAAAATGACCAGTCTCAAGACGCTGAAAATAGTCAGCAGAGAATCCCTCCAGGAGCAAAAGTTGGCATCGTGACTTACGACAAGGAAATGCACTTCTACAATCTCAGCGCAGGTCTCGACAAAGCCCAAATGCTTGTAATGTCGGAAATCGAGGACCCATTCGTCCCGCTGAGCGATGGATTATTTGTCGATCCAGAAGAGTCCAAAGCAGTCATCACATCGTTACTTACACAGCTTCAGAACATGTTTTCAGAGGTAAAGAACCCAGAACCTGCTCTGCTCGCAACATTGAATGCAGCCTTGCTGGCTCTTGCTCCCACTGGAGGCAAGATAGTATGTTCACTATCAGCTCTGCCCACTTGGGGTCCGGGCCGGCTCTTTTTGCGCGATGATGGCAACCTTCACAACACCGACGCAGAGAAGAAGCTTCTGACAACGGAGCATCCTGGCTATAAAAAGGTCGCAACAAAAATGGTCGAAAGCGGGATTGGAATAGACTTCTTCATGGTAGCTCCTAGCGGTGGCTATCTAGACATCGCGACAATAGGTACGTCTAGTTTCCTCGGCTACCCGCCAGTTTCTATATGCTTAGATTATGCAGGTCATGTGTCTGCTATAACAGGTGGCGGCGTTTTCTACTATCCTAACTTCCAATCTCCGCGCGACGCATTGAAATTATCCAAGGAGATCAAGCACACGGTAACCAGAGAGACCGGATATCAAGCGCTGATGAAGGTTCGCTGTTCGAACGGTTTGCAAGTCTCGGCATATCATGGAAATTTCTACCACCACACGTTTGGTGCGGACCTAGAATTTGGCGTCATCGATGCCGACAAGGCTATTGGCGTCATGTTCAGCTACGACGGCAAATTGGATCCAAAACTTGATGCTCATTTCCAGAGCGCGCTCCTTTATACAACTGCCAGCGGCGAACGTCGCGTAAGATGCAACAACCTTGTCGCCAGTGTAAGCGAAGGCGCAGCGGAGGCGATGAAGTTTGTTGACCAAGATGCCGTCGTCAGCATAATCGCCAAAGAGGCTGCTGCTCGTATGACGGAAAAAAGCCTCAAAGAGATCCGCGGCGCGCTAACGGAGAAGACTGTCGATATCCTTGCAGGCTACCGGAAGAACTTCACTGGCAACAACCCCCCTGGTCAACTTGTTCTTCCCGAGAATCTCAAAGAGTTCAGCATGTTCATCCTGGGTTTGGTCAAGTCAAGAGCATTCAAAGGCGGCAAAGAACCAAGCGACAGGAGGGTTCACGACGCGAGAATGATCAAGTCCATGGGTCCGCTTGAGCTCTCGCTCTACCTGTATCCACGCATCATAGCTATCCACCAACTCGACGAAAAGGATGGATTTGCAAACGAAAATGGCCACTTGCGAATGCCCGAAAGCACGCGGGCTTCCTTTTCTAAAGTCGAGGAGGGCGGGGTGTACATTGTGGACAATGGCCAAATCTGCCTCCTATGGCTACATGCCCACGTGTCGCCTAATCTCCTAGAAGACCTGTTTGGGGAGGGCATTAAAAGTCTCAAGCAGCTGGACGCATTTCAGTCCACATTACCAGTCTTGGAAACACATCTTAACGCACAGGTCCGGAATATCCTCCAATATCTGGAGGGCAACCGCGGATCCAAAGCCTTGACCATACAGCTAGCTCGACAAGGTCTCGATGGGGCCGAGTATGAGTTTGCCAGGCTTTTGTACGAGGACCGGAACAACGAGGCTCAGAGTTATGTGGACTGGCTTGTCCATGTCCATAGGCACATCCAGCTAGAGGTACGTCTAATACCGTTTTTGAAGCCAAGACATCAACTGACGTAAACAGCTGGCTGGACAGAGGAAAAAGGAAGATACTGATGGCCTGGGTTCGATGGGCTCGACCTTCGTAGGATTAAGAACACCGTACTGGGGTTGAGGGCATACTCGCGCTGCTGTCCTGTATAGCGTCTGTCGTGATGCAAAGCGAATCATATTGATTAGCGTTTGAAATACATTCCTATCATGGCATGACCAAGTCGTTTTTTCTTCTACTCGCGGTGAAAGAGCAAAGAATGCGCTATTAATGATTGAGATACTTTGACTTTGGACTAGACTTCTTTAGGGTATATTTGCTAATTTTACAGAAGATATCGCAACTGGAAAGACGTGATATAGATGTCTGCGCTCATGGGAATATCGGTGCACGTGATGCTCGGAGAAATCGGCGGCCGGCGCGCTTAAGCGAGAATCGCCCACCTCGCACTTTTGGGCATTTCACGACTGCGACGAACTCGACAATCAAAACTAATCCTCCAGCCCACCAACATGCCGACCAGGCTCACAAAAACTCGCAAGCACCGCGGTCACGTCTCCGCCGGCCATGGACGTGTCGGAAAGGCCAGGAAGCATCCCGGTGGTCGTGGTATGGCAGGGTAAGGCGCAATTGGAACTGGGTCGATTGAAGATTGCGAGCTGATGGAATGGACAGTGGCCAGCATCACCACAGGACCAACATCGACAAGTACCATCCAGGTTACTTCGGAAAGGTGATTGCGCCGTTGTTTTGGCGAAGGAAGAATCGCTGCTAACGATGCCACAGGTCGGCATGAGGTACTTCCACAAGCTCCAGAACCGTGAGTGGCACCTTTGCTACAGACCTGCAGCCACCCCGTCTAACACTCTTATCAGAGTTCTGGAAACCAGTCGTCAACCTCGATAAGCTCGCCTCGCTCATCCCGATCGAGAAGCGCGAAGAGTACCAGTCAGGCAAGGGCGGCAAGGCCCCCGTGCTCGACCTCCTCCCGCTCGGCTACTCCAAGGTCCTGGGCAAGGGCCGTCTTCCCTCGTTCCCCATCGTCGTGCGCGCCCGATACGTCTCCAAGCTCGCGGAGAAGAAGATCAAGGAGGCTGGTGGCGTTGTCCAACTAGTTGCATGAACGAATATTTGGACATGGGCATACTCGGTGCAAAGGCGGGTTCGGACAAAATTCATACTTTGAGCTAAGGCTCTTGATTTAGGGTCTGACGATCTGCTTCATTGGCAATCGCGGACTCTTGCAGCGTGGTCGGCTGAGGAATGGTGTACGATTCATATACAATTGAACATCCATTCCTGAACACACCAATCTCTGCTCCCGTCCTCGGTCAAGGTACGCTTGCGTGGGCATCGAGGTGACGGCATGAAGCTGGCTAAATGCTGGTGGATACGCTCCCTCACTGATCGTCCTCTGTGATGACTGGCGTATGCCGAGCACTTGGAATGCTCCATTGTGATGCGTGTACGACGTGATGCTGTGTTGCTGTGTGGTACTGACGGTTTAGACGAACGTAGCATGTTTGAAGTGTCCGAGCAAATACCACACCAAGCACAATTCGTCGATTCTCACAGGAGAAGAGACGATAGCCAACGACACCCTACGTACAAATTCTGTGTGCTTGGGCAACTGATAACATAGACGCAATAACAATCACTCCAAACATTACTATCCTCATAATAAAAATAATTTCCTACACACTCGCATTCGTCCCCAGACCGCGTACACGACATTAATTTCCATCCACTTTCCTCAGCGCATAGCAGCCCTCGGCATTCTTCTCTCCCACCTGCCTCCCCCCCCCCCTCTCGACCCTCACAACCTGGTCTGCCTCCTTGACCCTGCGGCAGCCCTCTCCACTACATCCTCCCCGATGCTCTCGATCCTTCCAACCTTGCATCTCCTACTATCACGCCTGAAGTCTTCGACTCCACTGACTGATCCCTTCCCCGCGTTCGACTGTCCGCGGCACACGGATGGCGAGAACGCATCTGCGTACACGTCCTTTGCATCTTCCTCGATTTTGTGAAGCGTGGCGCGCACGTCGTCGTCGAGGAGCGGGACTGGGCGTGCTTCGAGGCGAGGGTGTGGGTGTGGGTCCGAGACGACCGAGTCGTGGCGGGGAGCGTATGTCCGTATGTCTTCTTGGGTATTGAACGAGGGTGTGCGGGGGAGTGGGGATGTATGGTGCTTCTTTTCATCGTCGTTGTCGGCGGCCGCGGCGGGTGAGCGCGAGGGAATGTAGGCGCGCGGCGAGGATTTGCGGGCTGAGGTTGGGCCGGGGAGACGAGATCTGGGACAGGCTTCACGAATTTTGTGCAGAAGCTTGCAGAGGCTGTTGTCTGAAGATGCAGGGGTTTCGCGATTGAGGATGGAGGTTGAGCTGGATGTTTTGGTGCTTGAGCATGAGGGTCTCAAGGAGCGGGCGATGGAGTGTTGGCTGGATGATGGAGAGGAAGTGGGAGGATGAGTCCTGTTCGTTTTAGAGCAGTTCTCTCCCCTCTGAATGCTCATCAGCCCCTTCTCCAAGTCTTCCTCCTTCGTCTCCTTATCTCCACCTTTGTCTTCTACAATTCCAAGGCCGGCTTTTGCTCTATTCAACCAACTTTTCCTTGCTGTCTCCGAATTTCTCGAGTAGAAGTCCCACCTACAAAACCTTTGCGCCGTCGACATTTTCCGCTCTATTGTCGAGCTAGTTTCTTCTTGGATGATCCCCTCGGCTTTTGTCTCAGACTCAAGGAATTCTAAATACTCTTGATGAGCGTAGATGCGTTGTACCAATTTGTTGGAGCGCAAGCGCATGTGTAAGTTTGCGCGTGTATGCAAGCTGGAGGGCAGAAGGGGACGTCTGCGAGGTAGGGATGCAAGGGAGCCTGTTGAAAGAGTTGGAATATATGCTGATCGCTCTGATGGGTTGGAACTGGCAGGTACGAATTTGTGCTGCTCGCCAATTTCTGTTGAGTGCATTATGGAGTTGTCTGCAGAAGCGGGAGAAGAGATATTGGCACCAGAGCCCTGATCGTGCATTTGGGAAGGACAGAAGGTTTTACTTTCGCGAATCACCGGCCATTTTAGCGATTAGAACACAGTCTTTTGGTAAGAAGAGCCAGCCAGCAAGGAGTACGGCACGTGGCGTTCGAATTGTCAGAAATAGGTGTTGTGTGAGAGGCGGATGAAACTGCAAGCCACGGTACCAGGGTTCGCGTTTGGTTGACATGTCCAATTTTTTCAGTACCACTTCAACACTCCTCTGCTCACTTTAACTTGCCAGGAGGCAGATTCAGCAGCTCTGCGATGACTGTTTCTGCTGCGATAGGCTCAACTTTTCCTTCAGCAGCCTTTCCGATCATCTGTCCAACGAACCACTTCACCTTCTTATACTGCTTCTTCTCCACAATATCCTTGACAATGTTGGGGTTTTCGACTAATAATCTCTGGGCCAGTTCAATATATTCCTCTTGCGATAATGGCTGAAGCGCCATTTCTTCATCGACAATGATTTGAGCTACATCTCGAGAATCGCCTTGGAACTTTAGGGACAGAAGGAGCTTCGCCGTACGGCCTGTAATCTTCTTCTGCAGTAGGTGTGATATGATCGAGGCGAGCTGATTGGGGGGTACTCGATCTGCAGACCAGATTTCGTTTTTGAACAGAGCTCCGAGCTCCATGAGGACCCTTGATGCAGTCAGTGACCTAATTCCATGGAAAATTGGCCTGGGGGCATTGTTGCAAAGATGAGTAGCAAAGCACACTTACCAATTACCAGTGACTTTTCCAGCACCACGGAGACATTCTGGCCTGCTACGAAGCGTAAGGTGGAGAAGCTGGTAAACATCGAGGTAATACTCTAGCCTGGCGCCATCGTCTAGACTGACAAGTGTGCTTGCGTCTTTCGAGGTTAGATTGTACTCCTCACCTTCTGTGAGCATTTTAATTGCATCATCCGTGGATAAATACAACGTGCTTTGCAGATGAGCAACAAGATCCTGTACGAGTCAGGAACAAAGCACTGGGCGAGGGACTCCCACGAACCTTGTCAACAAGCACGGGGGCTATATCCGGGTCGGGCATATAGCGATAGTCGATCTCGCCCTCCTTGCCTCTGAGTCGCTTGGTACTCTTACTACCCAGTGTCCAGCCACGGGTTTCGCCTTCGATGACACCCCCGCTTTCTAGGATGTCGATCTGACGGTCTCGCTCTGCGATAATGGCATCTTCAACGGCCTTTACGCTAGCTAGGTTCTTGATCTCTGTCCTCTGACCTAGGCCTGTAACACCATGGTAGGAGTTGCCTACCTGTGCTGCTTGTGTATGCCGTTCACGCACGGATACGTTGACGTCTGCTCGAAGACCGCCAGACTCCATGCCCGCTGTGCAAGCATCCACGGACCTTAATATTCTTTGGATTTTGCGCACACATGCGGCGGCTGTGGTAGGATCGTGGATTTGTGGCAAGGTTATTATCTCGATCAGGGGATGTGAGACGCGGTTGAAGTCGAGGAGGTGAGTCGCGGGAGGTTGGTGTACAGTCTTTGCGGTATCCTGTTCCATCTGAACTTGCTTTATGTCTATGGCGATAGGTCCTCCTTGGGGAGAAATGCCATTGGGGAAATCGTGAGGATGGAGAGTGATGCGCCCATCTCTCGCAAAGGGTTCTGCGATGCATTAGAATTGAAAGCTATCGAGCATAGTTCCATACCATAGTATTGGGTGATTTGATATCCAGCAGGCTGGTCCTGGTAGAAATAGTGTTTCCGGTCAAAGCTACTCTTTGGTTGAATCTCGCAATCCAGGGCCAAAGCTGCGCGTAGAGCAGGAATCAACGTCTCGATTTGGAAGTGAGGTTGACTGCCTGGAAATGCAGCATCAAAAAGCGCCACATGGGTATTGGGTGCGTCATTGGTCGAGGAGGCGGCGCTCGAGAACAGTTTCCTCGCTGTGTTGAGTTCTGCGTGGATTTCAATTCCGACGGTCAACTCCCACTTCTGAAGTCGAGGTTCCGACGCCTTGCTGGCCTGATGTACTGAATCGCCGGATCTCTCCCTCTTCCTTTGTTTTGCGGCATCCTTCAGAGTTTTCCGGAAGGGCGCGTCGTGGTCTGTGGAAGGGTTGCCAACAGTGTGGAGTGCGCGACGACGGGTTGCGACAAGGGCCGAGGTGTACGGCGACGAAATCAATGGCTGAAATGTAGCTCGATGAAGGCAAGATGGACATATGTAGGGCCGCGCAGGCGCAAGAGCTGCAAGCGTCGGTCTGACAAACATGTTATGCGGTCGGGTGGTGACGCTACGCTCACGAAGTCGCGTGGCCAAGCCTAGAGCGCCAACCTGCGGGAGCACCGCGACGCGATCTCCTTCCCCGCAGCAGCACCCTGAGCTTCCCAAGTTTTGTGCGAAGCTTGTTCCGGAGGTATCGTGGGGGCAACATTGGGCCTGATGCTGCTGGGTTTGCACTTGTGGCATGGGCGCCACTCCAATGGGCTCCATCGTATCCACCACCGGCTCCGCAAGACATAATCGGAAGGGTAATTTGTGTAAATGGAAGTGGTAATGACAATCTAGGTAGAATTGAGGCTCTATTTCAGGATCAAATCGAGGATCGTTGGTGTGGTGAGCAGGTAAGGATGATATATCTGAGGACGGCGAGGGTGCAGATTGAGTAGCAAGAGTCACAGTTGAACTTTTGAAAAAGGATGCCCGCGAGCACATCTACTGGAGATTACCTAGGTAATTGCTGTTTGAATCTCTCGGGGCAGGCACTACGGTTGGGCGCAACAAGTGCAGCCACGCGTCTCTCACCGCGCCAGACGGACGGGGCCACTGACGACACTCTTGCGCCTCATGTCATAGCCGTCTTTTTCACACGTGTGATATGCATTACAGTATCGAAGACGTCTCGACGCCGTCGATAATATATTTTGATGCTTCGACCATGAGGCCCGGCCTATTTGCTTTGCCTGCTCTGCCTGCTCTGCCTACTCTACTGCTGCCGGTCTCTGTGGACTCTCTCATGCACATGCTCGCGTGACCTGGGGATATGTAAATGCTCTAAATACAGACATAAGAAAATTGCAGGGCTCGAAGTGGCCGCGACTCAATCGCATGCCAGTTACGATAAACCAAGGGGTATTGTGATGTGCAAGGCCCAAATGCTTGAGAGTGCCAATGCGCCTGGAAAGGCAAAAGGGATGCTGAAGGAGCGAAAGGTATCCGAGCGGAAAGATGAACATGGAAAAGAAGCTTTCCATCCGGCCAGGATGTCAGAGTAGGAATGTAAGGGTAATCGTAAATCATGAATCGGCCCCTGCGCCCTCCCCCGCCGCAAAGCCATCTCACCGCAACTCCAGTAGACTCCAACGTCGTCGGTGCTGTGTCGCGTGGCAATGCGCAATGCATGTGGCTTTGTCGTTATTACAATGCGTGCGTGTCTCCTCGTAAACCGCAACGTTGATTTCTTTTGCTTCCCCACCATTCGTCCTGGGATGGGTCGAAAGCTCGCTGGACGACCTCTCCCGAAGGCATTCTCTGTCCTGCGCCGTAGGCCATGCCGTGGTTTATCGGCTTGTACCAGCGCGTGCGAGTTCTCTGATGCGGATGGCGGGCCCTTTGCTTAGCCGTTTGCTGGAGGATGACGTTTTGGTTGAGGTGGGCGACGATGCATAGACGTACTCGCCGTCTACATACTGGGCATCGCTGAAGAAGGTAGTGCGCTTTTCGCGACGCGTGTAGCGCTGCTCGAGGCGGTAGAGTTCGAGTCCTGAAGAGCGTTAGCTAACCAGGCCGGCAAGAGAATGCGCAGACACGACATACTGGCGTGAAGTTTCTCAAAGATACCCATTATGCAAACGAAAAGGACAGTGTGCGTTTCGCAGACGACGAGCGGCAGGAATTGAGGGATGGAAACGGCAAAGCAAGGAGGAAGGCGAGGCGATAAATACTCCGAGGGACGGCGGAGAGGTGCAGGGAGTGGCTGGCCAAGGCGAGGCAGAGAAGGTTCGGCAGTAGTCTATGCGCGGCTGGGATCAACAAAAGGCACAGAGGCGGGCAAAAAGGGCAGACGGAAGCAGTCAGGGCGAGAAAACAGGCGGGGAGCGAGGATGGCAGACGGCGGCTCGGCTGCTTTTGGGAAGAAGACGGTTGAGTCTCGAAGGCCTTTATCGAACTAGTCATGCAGCCACCACGACCGACGACGCCTCGACGGCCAGAAACGGGTGGGCCGCCGGCCACGCGGGAACCTGTCAGTCCTGGCCTGGCATTGGACTCGCAGTGGACTGGCCCTGGCAGCGAGGGGACCTTTGCAGGCTCGACTGTCAGCAGGTAGTAATTAATCATGTCAATTACCTGTGGTCACCTTTCCAGGGTTCCAATGAATGTCAGAAGCGTGACCTGCCTTGGTTTGCTAATCGCGCCTTCCCGGAAACCGCCAAACGCTAGGGCTCCACGTGGAAGACTGCTCCAGAGCCTAACCGGGCAGGGGGCACGCCACCGTCGTGACAGATTCATGCGCAATTCGTATCGGCTTAACTAGGTACAACCGAAGGACAAGCCCTTGGAAATTGCACGCTCCCTGCCGATCGCCGTGCGAATCCCACCTCTACCCTGCCAGGACTCCTTGCAATGCTTTTCCCCCACACCCGCCTCGTCCCAGCTTTTTATAGCCGTGACTCTGGAACAGACCCATCAACTACCGCGACCGCTCCGACGTTTGCTGCGTCGGCAGACCCGTTGAGCATCGAAACCGTTGATATGACGTCGGCAGGCTCCACCAGATGCCAGCTTGCTAATGTTTGCTTCGAGCTGGCCCCGACTGTCACCGAGAAGACGTGGTCGGCGGGCAGCTTCGACGATCGCAACGCCCGAAACATGTCTACAAATCGTCAGTCAATCCAACGAGCTGCGAATGGCCTGGCCCGAGTCCTGCACATGGTCACTCACCCTCGTCCGTAAAGTCATCCCCGAGGCAGAGCACAAAATCTGGTGCTTCTTCGGGGCCGTCGCCATATCCCTGGACCAGTCTCTTCGCGATCTCCCCCTTGTTGACGAACCGCGGTCGAACCTCCAAGTTGGCCTTGCCTGTCATGACATCGACCTCGAACTTCTTGCCCACGGTCCTCTCGAGATGTTTTTGGCATTCTCGCGCTTGAAAGGCCCCGTATTCTGGGTCAGCCCGCCGGTAGTGCCATGTCAGTGCAATTTTCTTGCGTTCGATAAAAGACCCTGCACATGTTAGCCGCCTTCTTTCGCTTCTCACCGCTATACTCACCTTGTGTCTTCTCTGTGTAATGTTGGAAGATGCTGATGACCTCGCTCTGCCAGCTCATGTCGGTCTTTTCCGTGAGATTCTCCCATTCTTCAGTCCTTGGTTGCCTCATGAAACTTCCGTGTTCGGCACTAAGACCAAGCTCCGAGATATGGCCCATCCACTCGTCTAGGAACGCTTGATCTCGGCCACTGATGATCCATACCGAATTCGCAGAATCAGCAGCGAGTGTCTTCAAGGTACGAATGACGCGGTCTGACGGGATCGCGGCCTGAGGGTCTTTGACGATGGGAGTCAATGTTCCATCGTAATCGAACATGAACAGCCGCCGCTTCGCCTTGCGGTATTGGTCTAGCACCTTGGTCCGGTCGAGGGAAGGAGTAGCGAATGACTGATCGAAGGAAGATAGGTTGGTCGTAAGGCGTTTGAGGAAATTGTTGCTCCAAGCTTGTACGTCGTTCGCCACGACATGGTGGTACAACTGGGAGTAAAGCTCTTTGCGTTCCTTCTCTGATTTTTGGAGGGCCTGATTGATAGCATCTGCCACGCCACCGAGGTCCCAGGGATTGACATGTATCGCTTCAGAGAGCGAACCCGCGGTCCCAGAAAACTCGGAAAGAATGAGCGGCCCATTATTGTCCTTCTGGCAAAGAACAAATTCGAGGCTCGTGGTGTTCATTCCGTCTCGAACACTGGTGATGAGGCCGACGTCGGCGATCCGAAGTAGCGCAAAATACTCTTCTCTCGAGAGATACTGCGGGAAGTGTTGAACGGGGCTGTAGCTGAGTGATCCGAAATCCCCGTTGATCCTTGCTACGAGGTCCGACACTTTGTTGACAACACCACTGTCTTCTTCCTTGTCGGCCTGTACACTGCCCTGTACACTGCTCGGGCTCGTAATCTGAATCAGCACCACCTTCTCCCTCCATTCGGGGAATCGCTCAAGGAAAATCTCGAAGGCCTGAAGTTTCTGCGCCACACCCCTGACAGAGTCTAACCTGTCTCGTCCAACAATTATCCTCTTGTCTTTATACAGATCGCGGATAGCGTTCGCTTTCTCTCCGACTATCGGATCGCTGAACGCTTGTTGCTCTGTTGAGGCGACGTTGATCCCAATTGGAAATACATCAACGGCCACGTGGGCACCGTACGCATCTACACCAGCTACTGACGAGTCGAAGCCGAGTATTCGGGTGCAGCAAGAGGAAAAGTGACGAGAATAGCTGTAGGATTGAAACCCGATCATGTTTGCACCGAGCATGCCTTCAAGGATCTCCTTCCTTCGACTGAGACAACGGTAGAACTCGCTGCTGGGGAAGGGGATATGCAGGAAGAAGCCAATGTAGGCATTTGGGAGTCGTTGTCGGAGTAAGCTAGGCAGCAGTAGCAGGTAAAAGTCGTGGATTATGATGATGTCCCCTGGCGTATAGAGCTCCACGATCCGATCAGCGAAGAGCTTGTTCATAGCGTAGTAGTCTGCCCAGGATTTCCTAACAGCACGGCCATCTGCTGGCTCGTTCATCTTGTAGTGAAAGAGCGTGTACAGCTCATGCTCGGCATATCGGCGCCAGCGGGGCTGCTCTTTCAGAATGACATCGTCGGTTTTCTCGTCTTTCTCGTCTATCAACCAGACTGGCACCACCTTCCCGCCATGATCACGCTCAAGTTGCTCCTCTAAACGCTGTCGATCTGGTCGGGATACTCGAAGTCCTTCTGGCTGGGGCGGCGCAGGGGGCTTTGTAGGATCAACTGGAATGGGTGCGGTGCCCTTGTTCTTGGACGTTGTAGCGGAGGGATAATCGGTATTCGAAATAGCTTGTGCAGTAGAGCTCTCTTTGATTTCGCCGGTCCAACCTATCAATGTGTGGTCCCATGGAGACGCAGCTGAGGCCAAGTATGAGAGTGAATCGAACAGGGCCGAAGTGCCGCGACGCGGGCTGAGTCCCTACCAGGACGTTAGCTGATGCGTGTCATCGAGACTTGAATTCCATACCCAGTCATTGCCTGGACTGTAGCTTAGTGTATAGGGCACACAAGAGGTTGCGCTAAGCACCCTCCCGCTTAAATTAAGCCCCGGGTGCGCGGTGCGTGGGTTTATATCTGCTACATCTTTGCGCTTTGTAGCCGTATCTGGTGCTAGGCTTAGGCGCCGCAGGATCTCAGCTCCTGACCGGGCGCCAGCTGCTACCTCTGTAGGGGAGCTCGACCGTTCCTCCTCCTTTGGCGCAAAATTAGATTTAGCATTCCACTGGGGACCTGGAGCGGTCTCGTCCGAGTCCAAAGGTAGGTCAGGGCTATGAGCATTCTCCTCAGGCTCAAAATAGGCCGACCTGCCAGCCAAATGTACGCCCGGTGTTACAGGAACGTTGGTGACAGAGGGGTCCAGCGCTGGGTGAGTCTCCTGTTCTTCAGGACTTTGGGCTGCCTCTGCTCGAGCAGTCTCGGAAGACAACGATCGTGAGTGGGCCGGAGCCATGAGGCCCTCGTAGGTGTCGTGCTGCATGGCAACAGTCAGTGGACGGAAGGATGTGCCGCGGGGTGAGGTTAAAGAGCGTAGGAAAAGAATGAGCCTTAATGGCTGGTCGGTGGGTGAATGTAGGGCACACGGGGCATTTGAAGAAGACGCAATGGAAGCTCACACCTCGTTGACTGTTTCTGTTGCGCAGGAAGGAGCAACCGTGGCACGCCTGCTTGAGCCCCTCTTTCACTCAACTGGTTCTTGCCTGGAAGAGAGGTCACGCCATGGACATGTTTGAGAAATTCGTTGAATTGGGGGGATATGAACAAGGAGAAGGAAGACCGGTGAAGTAGAACACGTACCGTGTAACGGCAATAAGAGCGCGCAGCAGCCCACTTGATGTGCGGCGGTTGTGCTCGGACCGCAGCTGCGTCATACTTTGCTCAGCCAGGTACCCTCCACATCCCTGCCATCCCTCGCTTGGCGCTGCCGCAGTTACTGTACAAAGGTAGGTATCTCTCAGATTTAGCTCTTCAGGCTACATTGTCTTACTACGACGCACATGCACGGGACAGGTAGAGCGTTTTACCGCCGCCTCGACTTGCCAACGCACAGGTTGGCGGCGTTGGAGCTAATTCACCCTTCACCTGTTGCACGCAATGGCTTCGAGAAGGCCGATGCGACATCTTAGAATGTGTACTGTGAACCTGTGCTTGTTTTTAAAGCAAAGCACAATTGCTTCCATGGAATCCTCTGAGTCCTAGACGGTGACAACATATTGGCACAAGTCATGTGATACCATTGGCTGGATACGGTCAAGTGTCCTTGGCATCTAGCCCAGAAGATTCGCAGCTCCACCACTGTCAACGACGCGTCTTGTCGGCCATTGACAAATGTTTCTGCCACCGAATGCCTCCTATGCGGCCATGTCGCTCTCATAACCACTTCACGCCATCCACAGCGCTGTGGCAGCACTTCGTCCTTCCCGCCCGACCCTCGTTCTCCGCTCGTCGTCAATCATCCGCGTCCGCTCCCGTCCAGGAACCCGATAATGGCTCAGAAATACTCTCTACAGACACGCTAGCGGGCGATGTGCCACATGACGGAAATGGGGCGTCTGAAACTATCGTACTGAATAAGTTGATCCATAAATATGACCCAATCCAAAAATATGGAACCAGTCGGAAACCCAGCCTTCCTGGTCCAAGATCTGTCAAACCCAACCTCAGGCTTGAAAGGCTCAAGTGGATCAACGACTACAAAGGTGTCAGCGTCCTGCCTTTGCTGGCCCCGAAGAAACCGAAAGAGACGGAGGTGCCATGGCATATCTCGATGAGAGAGAGGGAGGGAAAGGATCAGAACGAAATGTAAATTGTCATTCCAACTCCCTTCGCTGTAGTACTGATCTTCTCGGCAAGTTTATCTCAGGAAATTTGCAGTTTCCACGACTATATTAGGCCTTCTCCTCTTGAGACTGTCGCGCGCAAAACCACCGTCAAACGGGTGAAGAACAGCGTGCGAGCTGTTCTTCCTGATATGGATCTTGAGGTGTTTGGATCCGAGAGAACAGGACTGGCATTTGCTCTATCCGACCTCGACTTGCGCTTGGTAGCGGACGACGAGCAGACAGCGACAGGCTTGCCCTCGCGGAACGTACGCAATCGGCTCAATGGCCATCTCAAAACGCTTGAAAGAGAGCTAAGGAAACAAACGACAAGCTACTCTCTAGTCGCGCACCGGCATGCCAGGTACCCACTCGTCGCAATGCAGCACCGCAGCACAGGTCTCGACGTTCAAATTGTTTTGTCCAATGATACGGCGCAATCACGGGATTATATGAACAGGAGTATGAAAGAATTTCCTTACCTTTCGCAGTTATACTCGGTCGTCAAAACCATGTTCGACATGCGAGGGTTGTCGGATGTATTTAGGGGCGGCTTTGGATCGTACTCCATTTTCATGATGATCGTCGCCTCTCTCCGACACTCCCCGTCAATCCCGTCCGACGTTGGCCAAGCACTCTTACATTTCCTAGAGTTCTGGGAGCGCTTTGACACGACTTCGAAGGGTATATCCATCGAGCCTGCAGAACTGTACGACAAGGCGTCCACTCAAGTAATCAGTAGAACGGCGAAAATCAAGCTCGAGGTACGTGCTTGCAATCATCGACAATGATTAAGACCTGACGCGTAGTACTAGGAAAACAAAACTCAACCCCCAAATTTCATGCTGTCTCTCCGCGACCCTGCCGATCCAACAAACGATCTCGGCCGCAAAGGATTCTGCATCAAACACGTCCAAGCAACCTGTGCCTTTCTCCTCTTAGATTTGCGACAGCGTCTTGAAAAGCAGCACACAGAGAGCTTCCTTGCGTCTATCGTTGCTTGCATCTACCCTCTCCAGCTTGCCTCCCGCCGCAGACTCGAAGCCATTGGTTTAACAGTAGAGCGAAGCCGCCTACCAGTACCAATCCTGAAACATGACTACAAAAGTCCCACGGTCACGGCCGAGCAAGCAGTCGCAGACGAACAAATATTTCAAACACGGCTCTCCGTACTCGTAGCCAATACCGAGAACGGTCTCCCTCTCGCTACTACCATTGAAGGCTTATTCAACAGCGACCTACGCAATGGTTACAAACACAACAGGGCGGTTCACGAACGGACACGATTGAACAAAGAAAAAAGGGCACGCAGGCAGCAGCAGAAAGCGCAAAGAGAGAAAGCTACTGCCCCGTTGAAGGAAGAGGTTGCACAAGTGGAAGAAGAGGGCACTAGAGCAAAACTAGAAGAAGAGGACACTGCGAGCTCCAGTGCTCCACTCAGCGTCAACAAGGAATGATGATGTATTCAAAAAAGGAACGCATATTAGGACGAGAATGCAGCATAGCATGCGTCACATGTACGAATGACTGTATAGTATCCGGTACATAACAGAAGGCTTTGCCATTCATGTAGCCGCAACGTTCAAATTCTGGTCGCCATCAAGCGGCAAATTACTCAGAAGCCTACTGGTCGTGTGGTGTCAGACACTAATGGCAAAACGGTTGTAAACGACGATTGAGGCACATAATCTAGTCGATGCATTTCAGACCCCTCACTCCCAGTGCAAATTAAACCCAGATATGCAAGTGTTCCGTAACAGGCGGGAAAAGGTGGGTGGGAAGGTGTGAAAAGAGGTGTATCGTTGCAGAATGGGAGTAGTTGGAAAAGGAGAGCCATTCTGCTAAAAGTGAACTAAGAAGACCATCAGACAGGGTACGCCTTCGGCACGCCAAATCTGCAAGGAAAATGTCCATCCGCCATGCCGTCAGAACCGTTCTGACTTGATATTGTTTGCACCGTTAACCACGCCTCAGTCTGCATAGTCTTCACCGCCTGCCGGCCTGCCCCGCCGTTCACTCTAGATGGCGTACTTTCGGGTCCATTCTCGAGCTGTAGACTCATACCTAGATCGGTCGGTCTTGTAGACGTGTGCGATCTCGGGAACGAGCGGGTCGTCGGGATTCGGGTCCGTCAACATTGAGCAAATGCTCAGCAGCACTAGTATTTGTGTCAGCGAGTCTGGACAGATGTTCTTAAACGGCATACGCACCCTTGGAGATGGTAAGAGCTGGGCTCCACTGGTCTCGCAGAATGTCCAAGCAGATGCTGCCGTTCGAGTTGATGTTGGGATGGTAGATGCGGGTGGTAAAGTTGACTTTTGGAGGCTTGAAAGGATAGTCTGTCGGGAAGTGGATTGCGAGGAAGAACACGCCGCCCGAATATGGTGAGTCTCCCTGAAGCGCTGTCAGCTCTCATGTTCCTTTGGCTCGGCTGTGGCGGGGCTGAGGAATGTCAAAGACGGTGCCAATTGCGGGGAATACGCACAGGGCCCATGATGGTAGCTTGCCAGTGGAACTATGGCGAGAAAAGTCAGTGTTTTGATTCATACGGGGCCACTTTCCGGCAAGAAGGCGTTGCCGCCTCAGCCGTAGAAAACAGCGCAGAGGTGCGACGTACCAGGTCATCGCCGATGGGGCCTGCTGAGCATGATGAGGGAGGGTCACTAGACGGATATCGTCAGCGAATACTGTTCGTATCCAGGCGGCTCTCAGGGCGCCGTGAGGGGGCATCGACACTGCAGCACCCCGCAGTCGCTGGCGGACATGCGAGCAAATCGTGCAGCCAGGCTACCGGCGCAGGGCCTCTGGGACTTACCGGCCGAGGTCTGTGAGTTCCTTGTTGATGCGTTTGAGAGCCATGTCGACGGTTGGGTGTGTCGCAGCGGGAGCGTGTGGTGGAAGAGAGCGGTGGGTTGTGTGGTGGGGTTGTTCAGAGAGGGTGGTGTTGAAGAGCAGAAGTGGCTGCGAGCAGTGCAAGAGTTAGCGCCTGGATCCTGGCCCCAGAGGCAAGTGCGGCGTATCAGCGGAAACAGCACCCCGCACAACGTACCTCTCCCTTCTGTTATTACTGAAGACCTGATGCAAGAGCAGCGCGTGGGCAGTACTATGAACCGAGCAGGATGAGGGCGGCCAGGCGTTATATGTCAGTAGCGGAACACACACGCAGGCCGGGTTCACAGAAATTCACCGCTGAACCGCAGGTGGCAACTCATCGAACAGGGCAGAAACGCGGCGGCACCGCGGTCTTGGCCGAATCGCGCCCATTCACCTTCTCGTCTCCCCCTCATCACAAACGTCTTAGTCAAGCTCGTAGATTTCAAGAACCTTCACCTCGTGACAAAGCAAAGATTGCCCGCGCCTGTGGCGCTCTTCACCCAACGCGCTGCAAGCCGTGGTGAAACAGATCCGGTTTGGAAACGTGCGGTTGCATTTTGGGCATCCTGCATCGACTCGCCTATGTACGGTCTAAATCTGAACATTCACCTGCATGCACGACACTCTCGCCGCGCTCCGTCTGCGTTGTACAGCATGAAGCACCCACTTTCAACAAAACGCCTGGATACCTGTCACGGCCCTCCCCAAGATCAGGGCTGATGGCATCTATCGTCAGTCGATATCAAACTCTAAACGTTTGGAGACTCACAGTGAATGTCGCTCTGGCCTTCGTACGTCTGAGTCACAAACAGATTTGCGACATGCCTCCCGATATGGTATTCGTCACTGACCGCGTTGCCTCCAAATACCTCTTGCAATCTAGACTCTCGTCAGCTCGGCCTGCTTGCAAAGGGAGACAGGAAACGTGCATTCTCGCGTTCACTAAGGCCCTGTCGCAGTTTTGCCGCTTGATCATGGAGATCATCTCAGGCGCCACCTTTCCTTCGTCTTTCAGCCTTCCCACTTGGGTAGCAGCAAGGATACCATACGCAGCGTCAGTGGTTGCATCAGCTAGTTTCTTCTGCACAAGCTGGTATTTGGCGATGGGATTGTTCTTGAACTGCTTCCGTTCAAGGGCATATTCCCTTGTCCTTGCAATGCAGTCTTCTAGTGCTCCCATGGTCCCCCAAGCTATGCCATATCTCGCAGAATTCAAGCAGCTAAAGGGTCCCTTCAGCCCTTCCACTTGTGGAAACATGTTCGCTTCTGGAACTGGACAATCGTCGAGCTGGATCATGCCGGTCAAAGAGGCTCGGAGTCCATTTTTATTCTTGATTGGCGGTGTTTCTAGTGTTCCTGGTGGGCAGTCTTTTCGTTCAATGACAAAGCCTCGTATCTTGCCAGTGCTCTCCAGCTTTGCCCATACCAGAAGCACATCTGCAATGGGCGAGTTTGTGATCCATGTCTTGGCACCAGATATCGAAAAGTAGCCCTTCTTGGTTGGATGTGGTTTCGCAGTAGTCTCCATCGACCCTGGGTCGGAGCCGTGGTTTGGCTCCGTCAACCCGAAACAGCCTAACAGTTTGCCTTTCGCCATCTCTGGTAGCAATCTTTCCTTGAGCTCTTCAGTCCCGAATTCTTCTATGCCGCCCATGGCTAAAGCACTCTGCACCGAGTAGCCAGACCGATAACCAGAGTCGACTCTCTCAACTGCTCTAGTGACCAGCCCAGAGGCTATGCTGCTGACTCCTGCGCAACCGTAACCTTGTATGGTTGCACCCAAAAGGCCGAGCTCTCCCATTTCTTCCAAGATCTTCTTGTCAAAGTCCTCTTTTCGATATGCCTCTGCAAACGGATCAGCATGTGATCATGAGTACATGCGGTCTTGGTTACCTAGAACTCTTGGAAGCATACGCTCCTGGCAATACGACTCAGCCGTCTCGGCGATGGCCAACTCTTCTTCTGTAAACAGATTGTTGGAGCCCAAAGGGTCTTTCCAATCGAAAGCAACAGGGGCATGGACATGTCTCCTTCCGATGGCTGCGGGGCGACTTGTCGGGTTCAATTGCCTTGCGGCATGTCTGCAGATGGGTCTGAACATGTTCCCGAAGCTCCTCGAAGAATTATGGCTCGATTAAAGAGATCAATTGACGCGCGTGGGACATTTCTCCAGTGATGGTGCACCGATGGGCTTAAACCCCACAATCGGCAATATGCACTACGCCGTGGACCGCGGCTCGTTCAGCGGTTCCTATTCCGCTCTTGTCCGACGAGTGGCGGCATGACGCCTCGAAAGAGGCAAAATCAAGAAGACCTCGGATCTAGGTAGAATGAGAAATCTATCTTGTGTAGACTGAGTTCAGTCTTGTTGCTAGGCCAGAAAGGCGCGAATGGGAGTGCCAAGAGAAATAGGGCTGAGGACGTGATCGCGCGCGTGTCGCGTCATGACGCCAGCCTTAGGTCGTCGCTTCCACTTTGGCGTGCACTGTCTGTCCCCAACGCTGCTCTCTTCTCTCCGCCTTGCGCACTCTTCCGACGCGACAATCACACCTTGAGAAAGAGAAGTATTCGCTACAATGGGTATCAAGCAGCTTTTCCAGCTCATCAGCACCGAGTGCCCCGATGCTGTCAAGACGGGCGAAATCAAGAATCAGTTCGGTCGCAAAGTTGCAATTGTAAGGACTATACGCCCTCCGTTATACCTCATGCTAATGTATAAAGGACGCGTACGGCACTTTATATCCAACCACGTCAACACCGCTGACATTATACAGCTCAATGAGCATCTACAGCTTCCTCATTGCAGTGCGATCCGACGGCCAGCAACTCATGAGCGAAACCGGCGAAACTACATCTCATCTTATGGGCATGTTCTACCGCACCCTACGCATGGTCGATAACGGCATTAAGCCCCTGTTTGTCTTCGACGGCGCTCCACCCAAACTCAAGTCCGGTGAGCTTGCGAAACGTTTCCAACGCAAGTCAGAAGCACAGGCGGCACACGAGGAGGCAAAGGAGACTGGCACAGCTGAAGATGTAGAGAAGTTCTCGCGACGGACTGTGCGGGTGACGAGGGAGCATAATGCGGAGTGCCAGAAGCTGCTCAAGCTTATGGGAATTCCGTACATCATTGCACCAACCGAGGCAGAAGCACAGTGTGCAGTGCTGGCTAGGGATGGAAAGGTGTATGCCGCAGCGAGTGAGGACATGGATACTCTGACATTCAACGCACCCATTCTGCTGAGGCATCTCACCTTCAGCGAGCAACGGAAGGAGCCGATCCAAGAGATACACCTGGACAAGATTCTAGAGGGCCTGGACATGTCACGAGAGCAGGTTGGTACTCTTCGCATCCCACGAAAGTAAAGCAAACTGATTCGTTCGCAAGTTCATCGACCTCTGCATCCTCCTCGGCTGCGACTACGTCGACCCAGTCAAAGGCGTCGGCCCCAGCACAGCCCTCAAGCTCATCCGCGAGTACAAAGACCTCGACGGCGTCTACGAGCACATGAAGGCGAATGAGAAGAAATACACGGTCCCCGAGGACTGGCCGTACCAGGACGCACGTCTGCTCTTCCTCGAGCCCGACGTACGGTCAGCCGAGGACCCTGAATGCGACTTCAAGTGGGAGGCTCCAGACGTCGAAGGCCTGGTCAAGTTCTTGGTCGAGGAGAAGCACTTCAACGAGGACCGTGTGCGCAATGGTGCGGCCAAACTCGGCAAGAACATGAAATCGGCGCAGCAGAGCCGGTTGGAGGGCTTCTTCATGCCGGTGCAGAAGACGGCCGAGGAGAAGGCCAAGCTGAAGAGGAAGGCAGAGGAGAAGGTAGAGGAGAAGAAAAAGAAGCAGAAGCAGGCGGCCAAGGAGAAGAAAGACAAGAAGAACAAGCCAAGGGGTGGAGCTTGAGACCAGGTCTTCGCATGGCAGAGGGGTTCATGCGGACGGTGCATATGGCGTTATCTCAGGGTTCCATACATCTGCTAGGGAGGACAGCGGCATCTTTCATGACATTACATTTCAAGGTGGATGCACCACTTCAACTGGGCTCTCAGGCCACAATTTCAAACGCCTCCTTTCGGCATACACCCCCGCTCCATACTGAGCCTACTTCGATATATCCTCCAATGCACCCTAGGCTGGAGAAAGACCCTTCAATACCCTGGCATACAGCAGTAATCGAGCCACATTCCACCATGCATGCATGCCCAACTCCAAATCTGCAGATCTGTAGCGGCCAGCGTATACTTCAATAATAGACCAAACCCCCCTCCATCCCCTTCCGCTGCATACGCAAGCCTATTGTGTTATCGACGCACGACGCACGCCGCACCCGCTAAGCCCACGCCACTGCACGCTCCGCCAAAACTCTCCGCGCACAAATGGCGTCATGGCTGTAGATGTCCAAGCACTCATTCCCGGGCTAGGGTGGCCATGGCTCGGATCGTGCAGGCTGAGCAGAAAGTGTCGCGAGTTTATTTATTTCAGTGGCGGCAGTGCGAAATTAGTCGTGTCTGAATCTATCATGCCACTTGCTGCTGTGATTGGACGATTTGGGCTACACGCAAATCGCCGAGTCATTCCATGGCAGTGTTGGAGATGAAGTTTGGGTGGTGGTGGTGGTGGTTTGGTGCTTGCTGTCATCCGTCGGCTTGGTTTTGCTGAGGGGGTTGTGGCTGCGTAAAGAGGGGGTACACGCTGGTTTGACCTGGCGGGGCCAGCGGCGGGTTTAGGTTTGCGAAGCGCGATTCTGGCTGGCGTGTAGACGCTTTTATGCTTGAGAGGACCCTGCGTTTGTTAGGCGGGTGCGTGGCTTTGGTTGCGTGCGATGGAGGGGGGCCGGTGGGGAGTACTCGTAGGGGAAGGATTTTTTGTTCAAGGGACAAGAGGTTGCGAATGGCTGTCGCAGTTGGAGATTGCGTCCGCTAATAGCATTTGTGGTTTGACTCGACTTACCATTCTGCAGTCACAAATTTGATGGCGTTGCCTCGAGTTTGGGCGACTTCTTTCTGGATCTTGCTCGCTGCCAGACCGACGCCACAACCTCCTTTGCAGCTCGTGCGGCCTACGATGACGTGCGTGACACTGCGTCGCCCAAGTGCAATCGAGAAACTGCCACCCCGCTCGGCGACGAGGAATTTGAGTTTGTGGTCCGAGACAAGTGGCGCTGTTGATCCGTTCAGATAGAAGACCAGGCCATCAAAGATCTGCTTCAGCTGTGGCTGACGTCCACCGTCCTCGCCAATCCCATCTTTCTCGTCTCCAATGTCGGTTTCCAGCACTTTGATCTCATCTACGTCCTTGGGCGCCTCCTTCGCATCCTCGAACGGCTTCGTCGATGCCCAAGCCTCCAGCAGGCTCTTCTGTCGCCCAGTCCTCAAACCCTTTGACCTCCTTAGCCACCCCCAGTTCTCTTTGCGCCCATCTTTGCCAAAGTTCTCGCTGCCAGCCCCGACCGCATCTGCGACCCTCTTACCGCCTCCCGGCCCTCCCCTATACTGCTCGCCAAGCTTGAGGTGGCGGGACTGACGCCACGATGTCGATCCCGAGAGGCGGTTCTCGGCCCGCTGGTGCCCCGTCGAGGATGAGTTCCAAGGGTCGAACAGCGTGCGAGAGGGGACTGCGAGGCCGGAGGGCAGCGTGCTGGGCGTAATACGGTGCGTGGTGCAGGAAGACGCTGGGCTTGATGAGGTCTTGGTTGTGGACGAAGGAGCGTGCGATGCTGCGGCGTCGTGCTTCTGGCACGAGCGCGAGTGCGGACCTGCATGTTCACTGGACAGGGCTGATGGCGATGGGCGACGTTGTGTCTCTGCACTTGGCGATGGCGCCCTCCCCGGCCCTCGAGAAACGCGCTCGTATTCGCGCTGCGAACGGGGGATTGCCCGTGTATTCTTTCCCGTGTGTTCAGGCGAAGTGTGCTGAAACGAAGGCGGGAGCTCGGGATCGTCCTTGGGGGATGCGGGCATGCTGCGCTGTGGCGTACCTTGCAGGCGGTACGTGTGATGAGATGTGATAAGATAGCGGAGGCGGATTGTGCGTGATAGTGATTGCAGCTGCTCAGCAGACCGACATGGCCTCACCAATACAGGATTGTTGGTGTGGCACAGGAGCGGTTTCCAGCGTGTGAAGGCCCATATCCGACGTCTTTTGTTTGGACACGGCCGGCGTGATGCTGCTGGTCGGAAACAAGCAGAAACTGCACCCCCGCGCTAGTCACATCGCCAGGACAACCCACAGTGACATCGCGACGTGGGAGCAGACAAAAGTCATCACAAATACCCGAGTCACAAGCACATGGAGCTATTGTAAGGAAGTTTTGCATATTGTCCTCCATTGACATGCTGCTGTCACATTCGACCATGATTAGCTCTACATTGTGAAACATGCCGAACCGACGTGGCCTCCATTGCATTGCAACCCCACGTCGTCAACATCGATCCGCGACCATCGTCAGGACTCATCCACCGCCAAGGGAGCTACTCATGCAGCGTGCAGCCTCGCCCGACGTGATTGATACCCAACGCCTCATGACCCATGCATTGCACGATTTGTACCCAGAACGCCACCTGTGGGAGCTCTGACAGCGAACCCTTGGTCCTTCCCTAGAAATGCAAGTGTAAGAAATACTGACAGTAGAAGTTGAGAGCTATGCGAACAGGGGAATAGGAATCGATGTCCGGGAAAAGCTTTTCGACTCGCGAGAGACTTGCCTCTTAAACGCCTGCGACGAGAGAGAAAGATAACCAAGGGCTGTTGTCAATGCCGCCACCTAGAAATTTGAGAGCCGAGGCGAGTATGATGCTCGGGCGCCTCTAAAGAAAAACAAAGGAAAAATGTATGTGCATGGCCCGCGGGGACTTTGCTTCTTTCGGAAGCATCATTCCCATGTAGTCTTTAAGTTGGGCCGAGAAAAGAAGAATCCATGTACACGTAGGAAAAATGTCGTTAGTTTGGGGTGCTTTTTCTGTCGCCTCGTAGCAACCATATCGTGAAACGCCTTCATAAATTCGTTGATAATCGTAGTCGGTGACCGTCGCCGTCGGCTCAGTTGACGTTGAGGGAATGCTTCATGGCGGATTGCTCGAACAGCTTTCGGTGACGCTTCATCTCCTCGAGGTTGAACGGCATTACATCGCTACCCTTCCTGCTGCTCGCAGCGAGGGATGTCATGCTGGCGTTTGCGCTCCTGAGGTTGCCGATGTTCGCGAAAGATCGAGCCTTCTTGAGAGACTTCTTGCCCTTGGAGTCGCTGGGGATGGGTATGTAGTCGGCGGCAGACGGCTTTTCGACCTTTACAATCTCTTCAACATCGAGCCTAGTCTTGACTCGCATCCTCCTAAACTCCCTCGTGATTCGCTCGAGCCTGCTAAGTCCCTTGGTGGGCGTCTTTGATTCGGCATGGGGGAGAGTGTGAGCCATCTCATGCAGGCTCGCGCCAGTGCTTGGACGTCGCTCAGAGCCGAAGCTCACGCCTGAGTCGGTCTTTTTCGCTTTCCTCGCCTCTTCGACGGGAGTGAAATCATCAGTGCCTGTCGTTGCAATGCAGTCGTCGATCATGTTCTTGGCCACCCTCAGATACTTGTCGACAGCTCGCTGAACCGAGTCCCAGCCGTTCTCTTCATCCTCGCCCTTGCCGTGGTCCATGACGCTCTTGAGTACGCTGGGGCCCTTCTTCTGGACCAAGCGGATATATTCGAAAAAGCTATCGCGCTCTTCCCTCAGCAACTGGGGGGTTAGTAGCGGCGCTGGAAGTTTGTTGCTGCTGTGGGGACCCTGCGGCGGAAACAGAGTGTTCAGCATACCCATGCAATTGAGCTTGTTGAAGGGCTGTAGTGACAGCTCATTGATCATGACCTGGAAGCGATTAGTTGAATCCAACGATGAGCTGAAGCGATGCATACCCATCGCCTAAGGCCGAGGTAGAGAGACGAGTAGTAGTACTCGGCCTTCTTCGTCTTGCCCTCGATGTTCTTCACCCACAGGGCGATGCCTGGATACTGGGTAGACACGGCCTCGATATCGGCAGCGAACGAGTCTGGACGGATGCCGAGCCGATCAAAGGCCGCCTTTACTTCCTTGCAGCGCCGTGTCTCCAGGTCCCGAAGGTAGTCCAAAGCGGTCAGGGCCTGAGGAAAGTCGACGAGGGTGAGAGAGGGGTGGAAGCAGCGGGTGACGAATGAGATGATGAAGCTCGGCGGCAGGGAGCTCGGCTGCGATGGTAGCGAGGCCATGTGGCTCATGAGGGTCGTGGTGAAGTTCATGGTGGCGGCTTCGGGATCGTTCCAAGCAGAATGGCCGGACACGGGCGAGACACCACCTTGACTGCCGGTTGGAGTAGGCGCACGGCTCAGGTCGCGGGGAAGAGGCTGGGCTCGAGGCGTGCAGTTGAGGGTGTACATGGTGCGCAATGGAATCTCGTAGCTGCCGGGGTACTGAAGCACGTGCTCCAAAATCATGTTGTAGGAAACGGTCGAGTTCTTGGTCTCCTCTGAGGCGCTCCGGGAGTGAGAGGGAGTCATGTTGGCGGCGTGGGCGATGGCTCTTCAAGAATAGAGTGCACTGTGGTGCGATCCGAGGCCTGTTTGGGCCGTGTTTGGGGTGCCGGTGCCACTGGACCGGGAGGTCCTGGTACGCGTAACACACGCGAGGAGGCAAGTGTCGGAGGCGCAAATGAAGAAGATGGGATTTGGAAGCCGGAAAATAAAGCGCGGTCCGCGGGGGGAGCTCCAGAAGACGCGTGGGGTGTTTACAGTGGGGGTTCGCGGCAGGAAACGGCTGGCGCGAGCAGCGGACGGTGGAGGGGGAATAAGGCGTAGGAGAGCGAGGCCGAAATGGCCGGCACCGGTGGGCGCGTCCTTTTGTCGAAGCTGGCGTTTGGATGTGCGCGGGCGTGGTGGTGAAAGCAGAAGTGGTTGAAGCGAGTCGGGTGGGTGACAGGGATGGTGCTGGGGCTGGAGCAAATGGGACGTGTCGAGTCGGCAACGGGCAACAATAGAGCCGGCAAAGGAGGGACAGACGGAAGGGAAGGCGGGCAACGCTGGCGTAGCACTGGGGAGAGTGAAAGGAAGAGGTGAAGAGCACAGGCTTTTGGAGGACCGAGGGGTGGCAGCAAGATCGCCAGAGGGGGAGGTGGAGGTTGTGGGCTCGCAGAGCTTTTTGCTTGACGGGAGAGAGTCCGCTAGACTGAGTCCTTCTGGCGCCACAATTATGCAGCTGCGAGAACGCGACGAACAGGCCCCCCCGGCTGCAAGGGGCCAGGGCTCCGGGGGAGCTAACACAGCGCCGAAAGGGGGTTGGCGCGGTGAAGGGCGAATGGCCTCGAGTCGGCAGCCTCGACCGACCCTCGACGACCCACGACGACCCACGACGACGACCCACGACCCACGACCGACCCCGCTCAGGCACCGTGGCCGCCAAGAGAAGCAGGAGTGCAGGAGTCGTTCGCGCTGCTGGTGCTGCTGCTGCTGCCCGCGCCGAGTTTATCCACCCGGCCTCGCTGCTGCTGCTGTTGCTGCCGCCGCCGGCTGCCGTTGCTCCTGCTGGCTGGCAGGCTGGTCATGTGTGGACATTGCACTGCACTGCTGGACACACAACACACTCTCTGAAGACGGTCGGATGGCGCCTCGGCACCACCGCGGCCACCTCCCGGCCTCCGCGCTAGCTCGGACGTTTTCCGTGAGGCTCTCCTGTCTCCACGCTCGTCAGTCAGTCAAGTCAGTCGGTCGGTCGGTCGCCGCTCGCTGACGGGGGGCCTGTCTCTGCCGTCGTCCTCTCCTTGCCTGATTCAGCACAATGACAGTCGACTTTTCTCTCAACTGACTCTGCCTCTCTTCCTCCGGCGAGCACACGAGGCACCACTCAACCTGCAACGCGTCTGCAGCGTCCAAGGGGCCTGCTGCAGCGCGCTGCACTGTGTACTTCGCAGTATGCATGGCCACTCTTCCCGACGGCCACTGAGGTCGCCAGAATTGTCTACACCCGGGGCCAATGAGAAAATGCGCGGCCCTTCTGCTGCGAATTTCCAACGGCGCCACCAATCTTGCCGCTGCAGTTTCAGCCACCACCCTCGACACCAGAACGAGCTGGCTACGGCTGGCCCGCAAAAAGGGTCGCTCTGGAGTCTGGTGGAGGCAGTGAAGCCCTCGACGCCTCCAGCTGCCCGCCGCCGCGTGCCGCCCCCATCAGGCCAGGCGGCCGCGTCGCTCGAGCAGCTCGAGTCGCTCGCCGCCCGCCGTCCGCCGCGCGACGTGCTCCGGCGCTCCCACTTGCCGAAGAGCCCCAGCCATGCAGCCAGACGGAGAGCCTTCACATTTCCCCATTCTGACCTCCCAACCGCGACCTCTTTGCAGACCCAGCTTCGGCAATCGTCAGCTCGGCCCAATGCGCTGCAACGTCTCCCATGCAAACGCGGAGAAGCTGGTCCGTGCTGCAATATTGGAAGCGAATATCGGCTGGGAGGCGTGGGATGAAGGCATTGGTGGCAGCCCGTCGCGATATCGATACCAGCCTTAAGCTCGGCTATATAGTTTCCGGCAGCATAGGGTTTCCGGCAGCCGTGATCAACACCACCCATCGTACAAATATCGACATACATCTTAATTGAGAACTACAATTGCCACTCAATACACATAGATTGTAGAGTTGCAGCTGCTGCAGCAGCTGCAGCAGCTGCAGCTTCTTCCTCTGCAGTGGTCCCACCCTTACGAGCCTGCTGAGCTGCTGATTGGCTGATAGTCTCCATGATATTCTCAATATCTGCAAATCGCACCTGGGGGTCTACTTGGATCCTTTTACGTGGCCTCTTAGAGCTAATAGCCTCTAGTTGGTGTTTCAACCTAGCATTCTCTGCCTCTAGCCCTGCTGCCCTTGTATTTGCAGCTGATAGTGCCTT